>JBBBDQ010001684.1:5052500-5267500 GCA_037127315.1 Ascarosepion bandense
TGGCTCCATAATAGTGTGAAGTGTATTCACATGGTATTTTTTTACTAAGTCAGTCAGTCAGTCAAGTGCCATATGTGATACACACTTTGGGCGATCATGTCTCAAAAGAGACATGACTGGGCAGAAGATTATCCCACAGTAGGTTGCCATTGCTTTCTGTGGTAGACTGGTTGCTAGCCAAGACTATAGAACCCAATATGTTCTATTATTTAACCCATAACTGGAGAAAAGAGATGGATTAATACCTTTCTCAAGGGTATTTGTGTGCAAGTAAATGCAAGGAATTCAACTGGAATTCGAACTCAACTGAAAATTTACTAAATTTACTAAAATTTACCCAAATAAGTCAGTTAAGTACCTTACACTTGGGTGATTATATTTCTTTCGATTTTTGACTGACGAGGCAGAGAGTTTCCTGCAGTAGGTTGCTGTTTCTTTCTGCAGTAGACTGGTTGCCAGTGAAGACTACAGGACTCAGTATGTTCTGCTGTTCAACCCATAGTTGGGAGGAGAAGAGATGAATTTATACCTTTTTCAAGGATATTGCACATATGTGAAAATAACAAACCTGATTAGAATTTAAATTCTGCTTTCCAGTTCCTTATTTTGAGCTGGTATCCATAATAGCACAAAAGCTCATCCGCTCACCCAATACAATGTCCAAAAGTTAAAAGATAGAGGGTTACCGAATGACATGTGTGTGATAGGAACATAAGTAGAGGAAAGAAGGGGGTGAAAATTTTAAGGATATGAGGGACAAATAACAATTGACCCTTGATATGAATAGGTTAGGATTATAGTGTTTGGGGAAGCATTCATCCTGGAGTCTGTTCCGCAAAGTGGCAGTTCTAGGGAAGAAGCTTTCAGAGTAGAACATCCTTATTACCAATCGAATAAGTAGTGAATGATGACAATTTGATTCTGCAGACACAGCAAGGTGGGTCTTAGTTGCAAAGGTCAGAACAGGTGGCACTAAAGAATGAGGCATGTCTGAATATTGGACATGAAAATAATGATAAATTAGTAATTGGCTTGCAACCTTCCATATGTGATATGCATTAAATGCTGCATAAATGTCATCTTTCTCTATAATTTAAAGTTGATTTAATTTTAAGTTGGCATCCACTCAGTATATAATTTCTTATTAGTAATTTTCCGTAAAACGACAGTCCTGGGTATGATGATAAACTATGTCTGGCAGCAAAGCATCAGATCAAGAAATTAGAGATTTTGAGGAGTAGATGAACCACTGTAGATGAGTAGTCTCAAACATGAAATGCAAAAAAAGTTCTTCCCAAAGAGAGTGTAGTTCAGTAGTCTCAAACATGAGAACGTTCTATCTCGAGTTCTATCCTAGCAGGCATATATCTCCTCAAATCTCATGGTCACTGTGAGTTTGCATCAATTTGACAGCATAAAAACAATATGGTTTCCCCATGAGATCCTTTTTTGCATACAGACATCCATGAGGTAAGGTGTTTTTTTATTAACTACAACCACCATTTAATTGCTGTTGTTCCTATGTCTGATCAGGGGTGGTAGCATCTGTTAGGGTTTCAGTTATGGGCAAACAGTAAAACCCCCAACAAAATCAAAACACTATAAAAGCATAAAAATATATTTTTATAGTAAAATTACCAGCAATATATTTTCTATTGTAAAATGAAAGACAATATCTATTTACACTGAAATAACTAGCAATCCAATTTTATAAAATTACCAGCAATAAATTTTCTATTGTAAAAAGAAAGACAATATCTATTTACACTGAAATAACTAGCAATCCAATTTTATACAATTACCAGCAATAAATTTTCTATTGTAAAATGAAAGACAATATCTATTTACACTGAAATAACTAGCAATCCAATTTTATAAAATTACCAGCAATAAATTTTCTATTGTAAAAAGAAAGACAATATCTATTTACACTGAAATAACTAGCAATCCAATTTTATACAATTACCAGCAATAAATTTTCTATTGTAAAATGAAAGACAATATCTATTTACAGTGAAATAACTAGCAATCCAATTTTATAAAATTACCAGCAATAAATTTTCTATTGTAAAATGAAAGACAATATCTATTTACACTGAAATAACTAGCAATCCAATTTTATAAAATTACCAGCAATATATTTTCTATTGTAAAATGAAAGACAATATCTATTTACACTGAAATAACTAGCAATCCAATTTTATAAAATTACCAGCAATAAATTTTCTATTGTAAAATGAAAGACAATATCTATTTACACTGAAATAACTAGCAATCCAATTTTATACAATTACCAGCAATACATTTTCTATTGTAAAATGAAAGACAATATCTATTTACACTGAAATAACTAGCAATCCAATTTTATAAAATTACCAGCAATATATTTTCTATTGTAAAATGAAAGACAATATCTATTTACACTGAAATAACAAGCAATCCAATTTTATAAAATTACCAGCAATAAATTTTCTATTGTAAAATGAAAGACAATATCTATTTACACTGAAATAACTAGCAATCCAATTTTATACAATTACCAGCAATAAATTTTCTATTGTAAAATGAAAGACAATATCTATTTACACTGAAATAACTAGCAATCCAATTTTATAAAATTACCAGCAATAAATTTTCTATTGTAAAATGAAAGACAATATCTATTTACACTGAAATAACTAGCAATCCAATTTTATAAAATTACCAGCAATATATTTTCTATTGTAAAATGAAAGACAATATCTATTTACACTGAAATAACAAGCAATCCAATTTTATAAAATTACCAGCAATAAATTTTCTATTGTAAAATGAAAGACAATATCTATTTACACTGAAATAACTAGCAATCCAATTTTATACAATTACCAGCAATAAATTTTCTATTGTAAAATGAAAGACAATATCTATTTACACTGAAATAACTAGCAATCCAATTTTATAAAATTACCAGCAATAAATTTTCTATTGTAAAATGAAAGACAATATCTATTTACACTGAAATAACTAGCAATCCAATTTTATAAAATTACCAGCAATAAATTTTCTATTGTAAAATGAAAGACAATATCTATTTACACTGAAATAACTAGCAATCCAATTTTATAAAATTACCAGCAATATATTTTCTATTGTAAAATGAAAGACAATATCTATTTACACTGAAATAACTAGCAATCCAATTTTATAAAATTACCAGCAATAAATTTTCTATTGTAAAATGAAAGACAATATCTATTTACACTGAAATAACTAGCAATCCAATTTTATACAATTACCAGCAATAAATTTTCTATTGTAAAATGAAAGACAATATCTATTTACAGTGAAATAACTAGCAATCCAATTTTATAAAATTACCAGCAATAAATTTTCTATTGTAAAATGAAAGACAATATCTATTTACACTGAAATAACTAGCAATCCAATTTTATAAAATTACCAGCAATATATTTTCTATTGTGAAATGAAAGACAATATCTATTTACACTGAAATAACTAGCAATCCAATTTTATACAATTACCAGCAATAAATTTTCTATTGTAAAATGAAAGACAATATCTATTTACACTGAAATAACTAGCAATCCAATTTTATAAAATTACCAGCAATAAATTTTCTATTGTAAAATGAAAGACAATATCTATTTACACTGAAATAACTAGCAATCCAATTTTATAAAATTAGCAGCAATAAATTTTCTATTGTAAAATGAACGACAATATCTATTTACACTGAAATAACTAGCAATCCAATTTTATAAAATTACCAGCAATATATTTTCTATTGTAAAATGAAAGACAATATCTATTTACACTGAAATAACTAGCAATCCAATTTTATAAAATTACCAGCAATATATTTTTCTATTGTAAAATGAAAGACAATATCTATTTACACTGAAATAACAAGCAATCCAATTTTATAAAATTACCAGCAATATATTTTTCTATTGTAAAATGAAAGACAATATCTATTTACACTGAAATAACTAGCAATCCAATTTTATACAATTACCAGCAATAAATTTTCTATTGTAAAATGAAAGACAATATCTATTTACACTGAAATAACTAGCAATCCAATTTTATAAAATTACCAGCAATATATTTTCTATTGTAAAATGAAAGACAATATCTATTTACACTGAAATAACTAGCAATCCAATTTTATACAATTACCAGCAATAAATTTTCTATTGTAAAATGAAAGACAATATCTATTTACACTGAAATAACTAGCAATCCAATTTTATAAAATTACCAGCAATAAATTTTCTATTGTAAAATGAAAGACAATATCTATTTACACTGAAATAACTAGCAATCCAATTTTATAAAATTAGCAGCAATAAATTTTCTATTGTAAAATGAAAGATAATATCTATTTACACTGAAATAACTAGCAATCCAATTTTATAAAATTACCAGCAATATATTTTTCTATTGTAAAATGAAAGACAATATCTATTTACACTGAAATAACTAGCAATCCAATTTTATAAAATTACCAGCAATATATTTTTCTATTGTAAAATGAAAGACAATATCTATTTACACTGAAATAACAAGCAATCCAATTTTATAAAATTACCAGCAATATATTTTTCTATTGTAAAATGTAAGACAATATCTATTTACACTGAAATAACTAGCAATCCAATTTTATAAAATTACCAGCAATAAATTTTCTATTGTAAAATGCAAGACAATATCTATTTACACTGAAATAACTAGCAATCCAATTTTATAAAATTACCAGCAATATATTTTCTATTGTGAAAATGAAAGACAATACTCCATTTACACTGAAATAACTAGCAATCCAATTTTATAAAATTACCAGCAATAAATTTTCTATTAAAATAGACAATATCTATTTACACTGAAATAACTAGCAATCCAATTTTATACAATTACAATAAATTTTCTATTGTAAAATGAAAGACAATATCTATTTACACTGAAATAACTAGCAATCCAATTTTATAAAATTACCAGCAATAAATTTTCTATTGTAAAAATGACAATATCTATTTACACTGAAATAACTAGCAATCCAATTTTTATACAATTACCAGCAATAAATTTTCTATTGTAAAATGAAAGACAATATCTATTTACACTGAAAGAATTAGCAATCCAATTTTATAAAATTACCAGCAATAAATTTTCTATTGTAAAAAGAAAGACACATCTATTTACACTGAAATAACTAGCAATCCAATTTTATACAATTACCAGCAATAAATTTTCTATTGTAAAATGAAAGACAATATCTATTTACAGTGAAATAACTAGCAATCCAATTTTATAAAATTACCAGCAATAAATTTTCTATTGTAAAATGAAAGACAATATCTATTTACACTGAAATAACTAGCAATCCAATTTTATAAAATTACCAGCAATATATTTTCTATTGTAAAATGAAAAAAAGACAATATCTATTTACACTGAAATAACTAGCAATCCAATTTTATACAATTACCAGCAATAAATTTTCTATTGTAAAAATGAAAGACAATATCTATTTACACTGAAATAACTAGCAATCCAATTTTATAAAATTACCAGCAATAAATTTTCGATTGTAAAATGAAAGACAATATCTATTTACACTGAAATAACTATAACTAATTTTATAAAATTAGCAGCAATAAATTTTCTATTGTAAAATGAAAGACAATATCTATTTACACTGAAATAACTAGCAATCCAATTTTATAAAATTACCAGCAATATATTTTCTATTGTAAATGAAAGACAATATCTATTTACACTGAAATAACTAGCAATCCAATTTTATAAAATTACCAGCAATATATTTTTCTATTGTAAAATGAAAGACAATATCTATTTACACTGAAATAACAAGCAATCCAATTTTATAAAATTACCAGCAATATATTTTTCTATTGTAAAATGAAAGACAATATCTATTTACACTGAAATAACTAGCAATCCAATTTTATAAAATTACCAGCAATAAATTTTCTATTGTAAATGAAAGACAATATCTATTTACACTGAAATAACTAGCAATCCAATTTTTATAAAATTAATTAAAGCAATATATTTTCTATTGTAAAATGAAAGACAATATCTATTTACACTGAAATAACTAGCAATCCAATTTATACAATTACCAGCAATAAATTTTCTATTGTAAAATGAAAGACAATATCTATTTACACTGAAATAATCCAGTAATCCAATTTTATAAAATTACCAGCAATAAATTTTCTATTGTAAAATGAAAGACAATATCTATTTACACTGAAATAACTAGCAATCCAATTTTATAAAATTAGCAGCAATAAATTTTCTATTGTAAAATGAAAGACAATATCTCATTTACAATTGAAATAACTAGCAATCCAATTTTATAAAATTACCAGCAATATATTTTTCATTAAAATGAAAGACAATATCTATTTACACTGAAATAATCTAGCAATCCAATTTATAAAATTACCAGCAATATATTTTCATTGTAAAAATGAAAGACAATATCTATTTACACTGAAATAACAAGCAATCCAATTTTATAAAAAATTACCAGCAATATATTTTTCTATTGTAAAATGAAAGACAATATCTATTTACACTGAAATAACTAGCAATCCAATTTTATAAAATTACCAGCAATAAATTTTCTATTGTAAAATGAAAGACAATATCTATTTACACTGAAATAACTAGCAATCCAATTTTATAAAATTACCAGCAATATATTTTTCTATTGTAAAATGAAAGACAATATCTATTTACACTGAAATAACAAGCAATCCAATTTTATAAAATTATCAGCAATATATTTTCTATTGTAAACAAAGACAAATATCTATTTACACTGAAATAACTAGCAATCCAATTTTATAAAATTACCCGCAATAAATTTACTATTGTAAAAAGAAAGACAATATCTATTTACACTGAAATAACTAGCAATCCAATTTTATAAAATTACCAGCAATAAATTTTCTATTGTAAAATGAAAGACAATATCTATTTACACTGAAATAACTAGCAATCCAATTTTATAAAATTACCAGCAATAAATTTTCTATTGTAAAATGAAAGACAATAACTATTTACACTGAAATAACTAGCAATCCAATTTTATAAAATTACCAGCAATAAATTTTCTATTGTAAAATGAAAGAAAATATCTATTTGTTATATATCGACAAACAACAAACACACATATATATAAAAATATGAAGTTGTATTTTTATTAATGACGATGAACCGTGTAGAATAGGGAACAGAGAATTGAGAGAGCGCGCTTCTAATGGGTTGACGGGAGTGTAGTCTTATCTGTTGTGTCTCTCTTCACCGGCCGATCTCTGTTGCTCCTCTACTGGCGAATCCGTGTGCCGAGGTCTTTTTATAATCTTCCAGAACCGGGACTTTTTCTTCCGGTTTTGCCTCGCCCACGCACGCCACGTAATTCTCAGAGACACCTGTTCTGTTTGCCTCTGTAGTTATTTCCGCTGCTGCCGGAAATAAAGTCAAACAACATCCGTTCCTTTCAACGACCGAAAACACCCTCGCTTGCATCAGCCTTCCTCGGGTGGGGCCAGATTGTTATATTACATTCCTCGCCCTCCCATTTTCCAAAATGTTCACCTAAGAACATTTTAAGCGCAACACCCTCACACTCCTCCCCATGCCACACAAGCCCGACAATTGTATAAAACATGTGCACGCCAAAACAACAAAACATGTGCATGCCGAAACAAAAAAACAACAAAAAAATATATAGGGGAGCCTACATCGGCAACCCAACAATGTTCGTGTCCATCGTGAAAATTGTTCTACCGGCTCGATGTTTCATTGTTCTTTTTTTTTTTTTTTTTTTTTAATATCCATTTTCACAGAATTGGGCAAAGTTCTTAAAAATGTTCATTTTCTTTCTCGACTCTGTCCATAAGCGTAGACGCCTCGATGCACGACCACATGATCATAGGTGGTAACCGCGCCCCAGTTTCTAAACTGACATCGAGTAAATGACCTTTGACCAACACCATGCGTGTTTCTGCTCAAGTTTATTGTTACACATGTAACTTCATTTAATTTAATTTAATTTCAAACATACTATGTTTGAACACAGAAAAATGGCCATTATCTGCAGTACATATCATTCATAGTCTGACCGAGAAATGTTCAATAGAAAATGAAGAAAATTACCCTGATTCCAACGTTAATCTGCATGCAATTTACTTGTGGAGGATTAGAGGTTTCATCTATCTTAATTTAGTCTAAAAAAATGGACCCGTGACTCGTAGTTCCTTAGTTTGTACAATGTTTTCTATTCCTTGAACTACTTCCTCTGGATTCGAATCCAAGCATATCTGATTTGTTGACATCTCTCTGTTTAACGCAGAGACATTTGAGTGTTGAACACCCGTTGACCCCGGAGTACTATTCACAACGGATAACTCCCTTTCCTTTCCCGAAGCACTGTTGCTTCTTTCGCACTTAAAAATCCGCTTCCTAGCTATTATTCCAAGGATTATCATAACGCCGACTATGCCAGCAATGACTCCTATCGTCAACTTCTTCGGGAGTTCTTCATATCCTTCACTAAATCTTTCCATATCTATCTGTTCCAAGGTATTTACTAGTTTGCGGATAGGAATCTCCTCCATATCGCGCAATTCTACCGGCATGGTGTCCACTGAAAAATTGGGAAATTTCTGCGTAATTGGGGACCAAACCACTGAACCAGAGACGTATAATTTACTTTATGCTTTAGATACTATTAATAATTTTCTACGTTTGTATCTTCCTAACTATTTCACTTAAACTATCGTTAATCCTCCCACTGCTTCTTTCCCAATCCTATAGCATATCAGCCAATAAGTCTACAAGACTTTTCAGTTGTTCTTTCTTTTTGTTCCGATCAACTGTGGAATCTGCAGGTCTATCCGTGTTAATATAAAGTTTTCAGAAATTAATATATCTTCAAAAGATATTTCCCAAGTCACATAAATGAAAATTCACAGAGGATGTTGAATTGATGGGAACCTGCACAAAAGCATAATTCACAAACATAGAAATGTAAATCATTTTGTAGTGTACAGTCATTGAAAAGAAATCCCAAAAAAAAGGAAACCTAACACTGCACAAACCAAAGAAAACATTGTTATCAACAAGTTAATCTAATTATCCACTTTAAAGAGTAGAAGAAACTTCCTTTACATGATTTTACATTTCACTTACTCAATAAAAGTAAGATTAATTAAGCAACGTACCAGTAAACTCACTTCACATATATGGTAAAATATTAACAAAAAAATAAATCATTAACTCAGATGTTTTATACTTACAGATAGGTAAATATCTCAACTTTATTCCTCCCGTCAACCCCAACCTATGCGCTCTCTGCTAGGCGTACTACTCTCTGCATGTAGTCCTGCACCCCCTCCGTTCTACCCTTAATGTGTTCGACACCGAACAATCCACATTTCTCAATTCTAGGATCAGATCGGCAAAAGTATGCTGTTCCATTTTTTTTTTTTTTTTTCTAACTAGACTTATTATAAACAAGAGCAGAACACACACACTATCAAATCAAAGAGTCACCTACCTTGGCTGATGTCTATAGTCGTGCGGCTGCTTCTATTTTCGTCTTCTTTTTTTCTTTCTATCTGGTAGTTTTAAGTCCGTTGAATTTCAATCGTCGCCGTGGCAACCAGCTCGCATCTAACTGTTTTGTTGTCTCAAAACAGCAAGTCACTAGGCACCAATTATGCGTCTTAATGACTGAGCCGGTTAGAATAGGGAACAGAGAATTGAGAGAGCGCGCTTCTAATGGGTTGACCGGAGTGTAGTCTTATCTGTTGTGTCTCTCTTCACCGGCCGATCTCTGTTGCTCCTCTACTGGCGAATCCGTGTGCCGAGGTCTTTTTATAATCTTCCAGAACCGGGACTTTTTCTTCCAGTTTTGCCTCGCCCACGCACGCCCACGTAATTCTCAGAGACACCTGTTCTGTTTGCCTCTGTAGTTATTTCCGCTGCTGCCGGAAATAAGGTCAAACGACATCCGTTCCTTTCAATGACCGAAAACACCCTCGCTTGCATCAGCCTTCCTCGGGTGGGGCCAGATTGTTATATTACATATTTACACTGAAATAACTAGCAATCCAATTTTATAAAATTACCAGCAATATATTTTTCTATTGTAAAATGAAAGACAATAACTACTTACACTGAAATAACTAGCAATCCAATTTTATAAAATTACCAGCAATAAATTTTATATTGTAAAATGAAAGACAATATCTATTTACACTGAAATAACTAGCAATCCAATTTTATAAAATTAGCAACAATAAATTTTCTATTGTAAAATGAAAGACAATATCTATTTACACTGAAATAACTAGCAATCCAATTTTATAAAATTAGCAGCAATAAATTTTCTATTGTAAAATGAAAGACAATATCTATTTACACTGAAATAACTAGCAATCCAATTTTATAAAATTACCAGCAATATATTTTTCTATTGTAAAATGAAAGACAATATCTATTTACACTGAAATAACTAGCAATCCAATTTTATAAAATTACCAGCAATATATTTTTCTATTGTAAAATGAAAGACAATATCTATTTACACTGAAATAAGTAGCAATCCAATTTTATAAAATTAGCAGCAATAAATTTTCTATTGTAAAATGAAAGACAATATCTATTTACACTGAAATAACTAGCAATCCAATTTTATAAAATTACCAGCAATAAATTTTCTATTGTAAAATGAAAGACAATATCTATTTACACTGAAATAACTAGCAATCCAATTTTATAAAATTACCAGCAATATATTTTATAGCAAATGACAAACAATACATTTTATCTGTAGTTTAAGGCATACAAATATGTTTAAAATATATTTAGTTGAAGTTAAAAAATTGTGCTCAAAATGTTTAGATTTAGCATTAAATGATCCATGGAGGTGTTGATGTGCCACTAAATAAAAATCAACCAACTAACAGTAAAAAGAATGTCTTTACTTTAGAACTGATTAATTAATACGGTAGATGGTAATGTGTTCTCTATAATATGGATCTGTTTAATTTATACAGATTATTGAAGTTTTTCTTCCAAAACATTACAGTTTGTTCCAGAGTAAGATTAAATATATATAAACTAGCAGTATAGCCCAGCATAGCTCGGGTGTAATGAAAGCTTTAAAACTAATTCATGGTCCTGGAGCTCAGATTCAGCCTAAAGAATATTTGTGTGATGTTTGGTGACAATCAGATAAAAATTGTGGATTTGTATAAAGGACATACAGACAGATAAACAGACACACACACAAACAGCTTGCCTTTTATACAGTATATATATATATATATATTATCGATTTTCTGCACTATTGTAAGAACTGCAACCTTGAAACTTCTGAATATCATTTCTTATGTCTTTGTCTATGAGTGTATCAAATTTGATTAAAATCGGACAACTTCTTCTATAACATGATTTTTTAGATTATCGATTTTCGATATTTATCAGGGGTACCGCGATGCAAAACGTAGCTAAGAACACTTGCAGATGCTTATAGTACACCTGTGTAAACTTTCAAGAAAATAAGTTCAGCCATTTTGGAATCTATAGGTAACAGACACACACACACACACACACACACACACACACACACACACAGACAAAGTTCCATTTACAAATAAGTTTAGATACATTCGTATTTATAACATTAGCTATTTTTATCATGTCATAAAAGATCAAAATGGTTGAAAAATAACTTCCAATTTTTATATACCGAGTTGAGGCATATATTCAGCTAATATTGTTCCAGATGCCATGGACTACCAGAGTTTGTATGCATAATAATTTATTAATATTTAATATTAAATGGAAGCTATGGAATTAATATAAGTTATAAGATATATTAATTCTTTTATATCTACTTCACAATGAGATTTTTTTTATGTAAGGCATTTTTATCTTGTCTGGTCTTAAAAACAACATATTTATTTTTAAGCCATGATGTTTAATATGTTGCTATTCCATAAATCATTCAAATGTACTAACCAACCTTGTCAATAAAATGTCTTTCATGACATATTTATATGGAATTGATAACAAACTAGAAAGTAATGCTTGTTTGTTGTTTTTTTTTCCTCAGCACTTTAATGTTGTCGTCATCAAAGCAGAGTAAGTCAGGAAAAGATTTGTTAATGGCGTCAGTTTGTTTTATGTCATGTATCAGGCTATTATGGACTCCCAAATACAAATCTGGCGATGAATCATTTTAGCTCATCAGCATATTCATGGCACCTTATTTCGTCTCAATCATTTTCAACCAATGACTCAGCAAATCTAGATAAGCAATATACATGACATCCATTAATTTTTTTTTCTCTTCATCTGCACTTTCTTTTTAAGGAAGATATGATAAAGCATATGTTCTGAGCACAGATTTTATCATATCTGAATCATATCCAGCAATAAATTCCAAATGTGCAGCTCACTTTGATAAATCTAGCTATAATAGTTTGAGGCTAATATGTCTCAGTACATGGGGCAGGTCCTTAATTCATAATCACATCATGCTATTGGCCTCAGAATGGATAGAGATAGATAGGAACCTACTTTTGTAACCTCTGTTATTTTGTCAGAAATCTTAGAAAAATGCCTTATCTCTAGCTTCCCAAAATTATTAAAAAGACTCTGGGTGAATTAGTACAGGGAAAACCTTTTTTCATAGTCAGTATAGTATAGATCTAAACTTATTTTATAAATGGAACTTTGTCTGTGCATGTGTGTGTGTATATGTGTGTCTGTGTCTGTTACCTATAGACTCCGAAACGGCTGAACCGATTTCTTGAAAATTTACACAGTTGTACTATAAGTGTCTGTGAGTGTTCTTATCTAGGTTTTGTGTCGAGGTACCCATGATAAATATCAAAAATTGATAATCGAAAAAATCGGGTTATAGAAGGAGTGGTCTGATTTTAATCAAATTTGATACACTCATAGACAAAGACATAAGAAATGATATTCAGAAGTTTCAAGGTTGCAGTTCTTACAATAGTGCAGAAAATTGCTAATACATATATATAAAAGGCAAGATGTTTGTGTGTATGTCTGTTTATCTGCCTGTATTTCTGTATTTTTTTCAGCCCTTTTATTTTAGTTTTTGCTTTGGGTTTTTGCTCTAAGTTGGTATAATTGTAGTTCTTAGTCTCAGCCATGATACCATTTACTCAGAAGACTTATTTAGCCTTCAAAATTCAGTTTATGACGAAAAAAACTTATTTGATATCGATACCAGGAAATCAAAATTTGACTTACATCCATTCATTTTTTTTTTCAGTTTATGGTTTTGCTTTAACTGGAAACAACTATTGCTTTTTAGTCTTTCATGACAACATTCAAAGAGTCTGAGCGCTAGGACCATGGATTAGTTTTAAAGGTTTCATTACACCCGAGCAACGCTGGGCTATACTGCTAGTTTATTTAGAAAACAAACTTCACTACAATGAAACATTTACTGGAAACAAAGAAGAGAGCACTAGATTGTTACGTGATATCTGTCCTATGGCAGTGAATGCTAAACAATCTCATCAAAGAGGAAGGAAAGACTTGAAGCAACTGAAATATGGATGCTAAGGATACCATGAACCAAACATGTGAGCAACGATGAGGTTTTGGAGAGGATGGAAATAAAAAGGAAACTGATACTTAATATCAGGAAAAGACAGATGAAGTTTCTGGGAAATGTAATGAGGAATAAAGGCTTGGAGAATCTGATACTCACAGGACAGATAGAGGGAAAAAGAGACAGGGGAAAGCAATGTGTGACATACTTGATGAGCTTAAGCAAATGCATGGCAGAGTGGGCTTTGGGAGAGGGAACAAAAAGAAGGGTGCAAAGAGCTACAAAGGGATAGGGAGATGTGGAGAGCAATGATTGCTTATGTCATGAAACAACACAGTAAATATAAGAAGATATTTCTAAAAAGAATATATTAATGTTATTTCAACTGATGTTCTGCTTCTACTTTTCCTTCAGTGAATAATCTTTTTAATGTTTCAATGCCTCTAAGACCAAGCTGCTGTCTGTCAATCATCAGAGGCAACCTCTCCTGCCCCCCATAAGCATGAACCAAACAAGTCTCCCTGAGAGCAATACACTGTGCCTCCTCGACCTTACCCTATCTTCTGATCTCAAGTGGAACCACTACATTGAGTCAATAGCTAAATCCACTGCTAGGAAGGATGTGTCACTGTGTAGGGCCAGGATGTTTTTCCTGCCTGAATCCATCCTGCATATATACAAATCAACCATTCATCTGTGCATGTATGGTCAGGCGCCCCTGCTGTTCATCTCAGTGTTCTTGACAGGCTCCAAAGGAGAATCAGTAATGTGATAGGTACCGACTTGGCAGCTCGATTCCAGCCACTTCCCCACCGATAGGATGTGGCTTTCCTTTGTCTGTTCTATAAATACTTTCATGGCTTCTGCTCCAACAAACTTAAGTCATTGGTGCTTCTGCAACAGGTGTTTACTCATGAAACCAGACTGGTAACTGGGTCTCACCCATTCACAGTTAGATCAACCAAATGCATACGACAATTCTATTCCTGCAGCTTCTTTTCTTGCACTTCATGCCTGTGGAACTTGCTCCCATATTCTTGCTCTCCTGACGGCTACAACCTCCAGGAATTTAAATGCAATGTCAAAACCCATCTCTTAACCACTTGACTCTAGTTCTTTCTACACCACCCTGTATATCCTTTCCTTTTTCTCCACCTTTGCAACTGTCATCACATCTGTATTCCCATCCTACTCTTGCTCCTTTCTAACTGGTTTATCTTTCTCTTCACTCTCTCCACTCTCTCCTATCTAATCCTTTTACCCTTATGTAGCCCCCTGTACATCAGTGGCATTACCACCTTGCTTGGGGTGATTGATATGATTAAAAAAAAAAAAAATTAAAAGATGTGTTGTTGTTTAATGTTTGATATCCTGACACTCAGATAGAAACAAAAACCTGGTTCGATGGATCCCAAAACATTTCATGCAAGGAATTTCAAACCAAACCCTTTATTTCGGTCACTGAGGTACATAATTCTCATTCCATGTGCAATGTCTCTTCTGGTAGTTATCTCCTTTTAACTTAACTGTCTAAGTTATTTGTTCACCACTGCTGTAGCCTGGTATTGATTCAAAGCCCTTTGGGTCAAGTCACTGGAACTAACCAACACATATATTCACTGGGTTATGTATTCTTGTGGACATCAGTATATGAATTTCTGGGACTAATAAACTTAATGTCTGAGTAACCATTTTTACTAGAGCTCATATTGCAATCTTAGACATTTATGACAGAATGATGGAATGGGAATTATGTACTCCAGTGATCAAAATAAAGGGTTTGGTTCACAATTCCTAACATCTGAAGAAGGCTGGAACATGCAACAGCCAAAATATTGTGAACATGGCAATAAAGATGACAACAGCAGTTTGAACAATGTAAATAATGTAAGTTCAGCTGAATATATATATATATATATATATATATAAAAAGGAAGTGAAAGAATAGATAGATTAAAAACCTACTGTTCATGCTTTTACTTTTACTTTTATAAAACGTGCTCAATGCAGAGTAGAGCTTAATATTGTATTTTTGTTATTACAATGGTTTATAAAACATTATATCACTAAACAAATATTTTCGTGTTTCAGAATAATACTTTCTTCTTCAGGTGTATTTGAAAAATAAATGGTGAAAATGATTTGTTAGATAGAATATATGATACATTCATGGTTTTTCAGAAAACTAAGGAGGAGTGGTTGGAGGAGGTTAAACAATATGACAAGAATTAGATTGAACTATGGAGTTGAACATATGGGTCATGTGGGGGACATAGTTGCTAAATGTCAAAACATGACACTTTTTATATTTTTCTGGGTAAGATACATACTAAGGACATATATTATTCAAACGAGTAGATAACAGTTTTTAACAGTAGGTTGAATTTTACATTTTTAAAATTTAATATTATATTACTTCATCTGTTTAAGGGGCTGGATTGTTTAGGTTAAAATTAGAATTAAGTAATTGTGGTATACAAATGAAAACCAAATAAGTATTGTGTGGATCATTAATTTTGATAAAAAAATTTTAACTAATATTAGAGCATAGGTTATAAATGAACTTTATAATGGATGAAATTTTAAAGAGAAATATTTGAGGTGTTTACATATTATGTATTATTTATTATGTAAACACCACAAATATTTCATATTTCAAATTATGTAAACACTGCAAATATTTCATAATACAGTATTATGTAATCACTGAAAATACAAGTATTTATTAAAAATAATGTTCAAACAAATAAATTAAAATATGTTGGTTGTTAATCCATTTAGTAAATCTCTGGAACTTTCTATAATATTGTCTGTTTGCATTTTTTACATTAAGATACGCTTTCAGAGCAGATATGAATATTTATGAGAAATCATAAATTTGTGTTTATAAGGCTTGATTCGTTTGGACTGTGAAATCATTTGTGGTCAAGCAATTTGTTCGGAGTCACAGGTTTGAATCCTACCAATGATACATATTTTCCTAACAAAATTTCTCAAAAATATTCAGACCAGTAGACATATACATATTTTTTTTTTTTTAAATCATATCACCCCAAACAAGGCGAAAACGCCACTGATGTGCAGGGGGCTACATAAGAGTGAAAAGATTGGAAAAGAGAAAAACCGGGAACCCCATCCTAAACAGGAAACAAGGGATGAGCCTCTTCACCTGTTCAAAAGATGTGGGTGGTTGTGAACCGGGCGATAGTTTAGTCTATCTGCTACAATTGAAAAAAAAATAAAATAAAATAAAAAAGAGTGAAAAGATTGGAAAACGTAAATATAATTTCTCAAAGTCCCAAGTCTTTTATAAATGGTAGTAAACATGATTGTGATTTCTATTTTCAATTTTCTAATGTTTTGGAATACAGAGCTTTTAGGACTAGAAATTTAAAACAATTGAATAGAAAATGTTTAATCCCATTTTGTGTATTTCAGAAACAAAACTGATCAGTTTCTAAACACTCATGAGCTTTTTATTTTTAAATGTTTTAAATGAACGTAAAATGTGCTGCTACTGTGTCATGTTATATTTACAAGACTAAACTATTGCCTGGTTCACACTCCACCCACATCTATTGAACAGGTGTAGAGGCTCATCCCTGGTTCCCTGTTTAGGATGTGGTTTCCAGTTTTCTCTTTCCCAATCTTTTCACTTTTTTTTTTTTTTTTTTTTTTTTTTAATTGGAGTAGATAGACTAAACTATCGCCCGGTTCACAAACCACTCACGTCTATTGAACAGGTGTAGAGGCTCACCCCTTGTTCCCTGTTTAGGATGTGGTTTCCGGCTTTCTCTCTTCTAATCTTTTCACTCTTACATAGCCCTCGGCACAGTAGTGGCATTACTGCCTTGCTCGGGGTGATATGATTTAAAAAAAAAAAAAAGAGAAAAACTGGAAACCACATCCTAAACAGGAAACAAGGGATGAGTCTCTTCACCTGTTCAATAGACATGGGTGGAGTGTGAACCGGGCGATAGTTTAGTTTATCTACTCCAATCATATACTGTATAATTAAAAACAGAATATCTATTCAAATATCAGTATCTAGTAAAAATAATGTTCAAACAAATAAGTGAAAATAGGTCAGTTGTTTATTGATTTCGCGAATCTCCGGAACTTTCTATAACATTGTCTGTTTATATATATATATATATAGTGATATAAATTAATAAATGTACATATGAGGAGGGTGTACATTTGTATAGTATTATTATTCAAATGTTAATAAAACAGTGCTCAATGTATGAACAGAGATGTATTATATATATATTAATAAATATACATATTATCCTACATCTTTAACATGACTCAGTATATTATTCTTATAATAATTCACCTGGAAAATCTAAACTGTAGAGAACCAGTGTTGTTTACGTACTGATATGTCCTTTGAAGAACTGTGTTCCTCAACTATCCAAATCCGTGGGCAGTTACATTTGCTATATCACCACAAAATTGATGAGAAGATTGACCTTACATCTTTCTCATAACAAGTTCTGTCCGATCTCATTTAAATACATATCAAGATCTTCCAGAACCTATCCATGATATCCTCGTTGATAATGCATACATAATAGCATCATCACATGCAAAAGAAGATTAAAAATAATGGAGGAATGACTAATAAAAAAGAGAAATCCTACACTTAATAACATCAATTATGAACACGGTACTGTGTTCGGAACTTAACATACACAAGACTATTTGCATAAACTTTCCACATGTTTATTTATAAGTAAAACAAAATTAATTCTTGATAATGACTAAAAGTATGGTCAAAAGCATTCGAACAAAGCTTTTGGACAATTCTTATATAATTTAAGTTCTGAAAAGGAAAAAATTATATGAACACTTGAAAAATTATATAAAAAACTTCATGATAATACCTTGTTTGTCATTTTCAATGAAACCTGTATAAAAGAGAGATTATTGCCCAAGTACAAAGTATATATATATATATGTGTGTGTGTGTGTGTGTGTGTGTGTGTGATATATCCCGAAAAGGAATACAGTATAAAATGATCAGTTGAAGAATGGAACTCCACACCGGGAATAAGAAATCCAGATTTATTGTACTAAAGTACAATTAACAATAATACACATATAGGCAAGCTATGGGTTGGAGTGGAATCGACTATCGAATAGTGAATGCCTTCACCTAAGACCGTTTTTTTCTGTTTGTACCGCTCGTTACCGTCTTTTATAATTACAGCATTCTATTCTTGGGGATGGCAGGATGTTCCACTATAATACCTTCCCCCAAGCTAAATTCTTCCTAGAATTTTGCTCTTAATATTTCTTTCTTTTAGGATCTGGACATAGCCATTTAGTACTTTTCCTTTTTCTGTTACTTCTTCTCCTGTCCGTCCCTGTGTCTTCACTTTTAGGAGAATCATTAATTCTTTGTGTAGGTCTTACCTCCATAGGTACTCTATTGTTAATGGGTGGTTTTTTTCTGGAATGTGTCATATATTACCTCCATTGGTATCTCTTGGTCATTTGTAACGGTTTCGATATATCAGTGTCTCAGTTGGTTTATGTATCTTTTACAGACAGACCTCTCTCCTTTAATTAAATAAATGACTCTCTCGATTCTTCTAATTACCAAACCATCTTCCCAAAAGCACTTTCCAGTCTGATAGTTCTTAAAGAAGACCTTGTCTCCATCTTTGAAAGATTTAATATCAGAATTTAGTTTTATAAAACTCTTCTTTTTCTTTGGTAACAACCTATCAAATTTTGATCAAATCTTTCTCGCGTACATGACCTCAGCAGGCAACAAATTTCCATTAGTGTTCTGATTTGGTATAATTCTATAAAACATCAGAAATGTTTGGATATTCTTGTCTTTGGTGTTGATCCCATTAGCTTTTCTTGTGGCTTTTTAAATGTATCAACAAAACTTTCTGCCAATCTATTCGATCTCAGATTATATGTAGGCATGGTTATGTGTTTGATTGCTAACAAATCACAATAATGTTTAAATTCAGCTCCTGTAAACATAGTTCCATTGTCACTCACAATTGTGTTTAGTACCACCAGACAGCTAAATACTTCGTTTAATGCTTTTATCATATTTGCTGCTGTTGGGTGTTTAAATCTATACACTTCAGGCCATTTAGAATAACTATCAACAATAATTAGGTAATTGTCTCCCTTTAATGGTCCTACATAGTCAACATGTATCTGTGACCATGGCACATCTGTTTTTGGCAATGGCTGTGTTTATATAGGTGGTGATTTTGCTGCTAACTGACAGCCTTTACAATGCTTCACTTTATGATCAATTATTTGACCCAAATATTCGATCTTATCCATACAGAACTCACACTTTTCAAGTCCTACCTTGAATCCATAATTCTTGATTCTTTTGAAAACTTCACAGATATGACTTTTATGTACTTCCACATTTTCACTTTTTATCAATATGTCGTCCAAGTATGCCATTGCATAATCTAGTCTCCACAACATTGTATCCATAATTTGTTGAAATATGCATGGTGCTACCTTCAAACCGAATGGTAAATGTTTCAACCTGTACAATCCTCTATGAGTGTTGATGGTTAAATATTTTGAACATTCCTCCTCAACCTTGACTTGTAGATAAACTTCTGACAAATCAATTTTCTTTAAAAGATTTTGCCCCCATTCAACCTTGAAAATATCTCCTTCGGTGTGGGGAGTGGATATGTGTGATCCTTTAAACATTCATTCAGTCCGGTTGAGAAATCCGCACAAACTCTTATTTTATTATTTCTCTTTTTTACGTAGACTGTAGGTGATGCCCACTCAGAGTAATCTACCTTCTTAGTTACTCCGTTCTCTTCCAATCTTTGAAACTCTTTATCTATCGTCTCTAACGATGCAAAGGGAACTTTTCTTTTTGGTTTGAATACTGGTTTTATATTATCCTTTAGTTCAAATTTAGTGTTAAACAATTGGCCAAAAGGGAAGTTGAACATAAAACTTTCCTCTTTCTATTTTTAGACTTATTAATCCCAATTTCATTGGTGAATTTTATATAGAATATATATATATATTATGTATTTTGCTATTGGCAGAGAATTTATCCTAGTATTAACAGTAGCAGGAATTTGTTTTATTACTTGGTGCAGATGGTTAGAATTAACATTAATGTATATTGGAGATGCACTGTTTTTATGATATGGCTTAAAAGTATTATTAGAAAGATTCAAATTAATATCCAGAAAATTAACTATTTTAATGTTTGAGGAAATTTCTATTTTAAATCCAAGTAATTTCAAAGCTTTTTTTAACATTCGTTTGTATTTCAAAGAACAGAGGACCATTACTATTAGGTATGACAATAAGCCTATCATCCTTATATAGTCTGATTTGTTCAGATTCAGTAATCCTACTAAGAGTGTTCAAGATATAAATGCCCATTAAAATAGTTATTTGAGTGGAGTCAAAAGCATTTAAAGGGGCATCAAAATTATCACAGTTACTTTTTATCAAAGTAGAATTATTATTGGGTAATACCGATATTCTAGATGCTAAAATAACTTTATATACTTCATCAGTAAGATCTCCATAGTTCTTAGGAACATTTAGACTATTCAACAATAGATCTATAGAAGTAGAAGGGTAGAAATCTATAATATTAAATTGAATAACGGTAGCCTTACCTTAATTTTTAATGCTATTGAACTATTTAATGATATCAAAAGAATCTTTCCACACATTGTTAAAGGATGATTTTTGGATAGTTTTAATTATGTTTTTGGTTATATTTTTGGAAATAAGCCCTAATTCAAGTTTGGAGGGGTTAATTAATCATGATGGAAGTCTATTGTCTAAGTTAGGTTTCTGGTCTTTTAAAAGTATATAAGCATCTTTAAGGTGGATTTGACCCATTCATTCTTTGATGTTAAATTTACTAGCAAACTGAGTGGTATCGAGATTAGTTTTTGATAGAAGTCCTTGATTTTTATCAATTTTATAATTGCTGGTAATATTCCTAAGGATGAGTTTCCAATAACAGGAAGGAACAATTTTATGCAAGTTTTTGACTTCTCAGCCTTGATACATGAATCATGTGATTTTTAAAATTTTATCCAAATCGTGATTCACCATTAGTAAGAATTTATTAGAAGATCTTCTAAAGCTGATATTTTTGATAAAATTCAATCAATCAGCTTCAAAAGAATCTAATTTTATTGCTTGGAGGTGTCTTTTGAGATTTTAGATTAAAGTTTTCCTTAAGATTGTAAGGTGTACTTGAAGGATTCAGGTGAAAATAAACCTTCCAATGCAGTCTCACTGTGTGTGTGTGTGTGTGTGTGTGTGTGTGTGTGTGTGTGTGTGTGTGTGTGTGTATATAAATTAATATATATATATATTAATTCAGGTGAAGAGGATCCAAGGTTTTATGATTTTGAGTTCCCTGGCATTTATTTTTTTTATATAAACAATGCTCAATACAATAAATTTTGTAGAGCTTAATATAATCCTATAATTATGAATTAAATGTACATTTTGACACAGAAATTTCTGTTTCAAGATAGAATCTCATCATCAGGCAATGTTGGATGTTGTTTGTGAAAATGATTTAAATCATTTTCATAACCAACATCCAACATTGCCTGATGACAAGATTCTATCTTGAAACATAGAAATTTCTGTGTCGCAATGTACATTTAATTCATAATTATAGGATTATATATATATATATATATGTGTGTGTGTGTGTGTGTGTGTGTGTGTGTGTTTGAAAGTTTTGTTAAAAATGACAGACAAGGTGCTGTGGTGAAGTTTTTATATAATTTTTCATGTGATTTTTTAACTTTTTTAAGTACATAAATTATGTAAAAATTGTATGAATGTTTTATTTATGCAAGCGCTTTCGTCTATATTTTTAGCCATTATCAAGGGTGAATTTTATTTTACTTTTAACTGAATATATAAACTGTTTTATGCATGTATTTAGAGTTATAGGAATGTTATACTTTTCAAAATATGGTCAGCACATATCAACTATGAACATGGCCACAATGTAACAAATCTCCTTGCTGGACAAATAAAGATAATGTCTAGTCTTTTGGTAACTCTTGATTTTGTTTTCCAATAGTAAACTGGGATATTATCGGAATGTCTCAGGCACATTAAAACTCTGAAGTCACATTCTCATGTTGATTTTATGAGTCTACTTTCCCATGTTGAAAGAGAGTATCTGTGATGGAGCACAACAACCAGGGTTTCAATCATGATACCATCACTAGTCAACCAAGACTCAGAGAGAGAGAGAGAGAGAGAGAGAGAGAGAGAGAGAGAGAGAGAGAGAGAGAGAGAGAGGGACTCTGCCTATATGTTACAAAGATACTAATAATGTCTAAAAAGTTGTAGTAAGGGATTCATTTGAGTCCTACTTGTTATTACAAAAAAGTTTTAATTCGTGAAGTAGTCGTAAAAATAAGGAAATTAGAAATAGAACGTTAGGAAGATGCTAGAATGTCCAAGAAAATTAGAGTAAAATCTAGAGAATTCTAAAGGATTCTAGAATATGCAAATTAAGTGTTAGCCCCTATAAAAATAGGTTTTGGGAAGAGAGTAGTTAGTTGTTAAAAGGATTTGCTGACATTATCAACTTTGGCTTTGATTCAAGGATTTATATCCAGCCAAAAGAATCTCTAAGAAAAGTTGCCGACTAACTAAAACCTGAAAGAGAACCTCATGGAACTATATGGGTAAATAGATATTTTTGACTCTTTCATTGGTTAAACTAATAATTATTCTTTATATACACATTTGAGGATTTCCTAAAAGTATAGCACTTAAACTTCTTCACTATTTTAACCGAGTAAAGATACTGACCCTTTCTTCATAACACTTTGCCTGCCAATAGTAAACTCCTTGTTTCTGTTTTGAATGCAAAAAAATTGTAAATTTTGTATATATATACTTTTGTGTTTATTGTAAATTAAATATTTGTGTGTGATTTATCTCTGAGTTTTGGTCAATCATTTTTTTCCCTTTTGATGCACTTAACACATAACACTATATAGGATACTCACCTGCACCAAATCTCAACTTGATACTTTCAACTTTGTGGTTAACATAGTAATGTAACAAGTGTTAAAAGTAAATAATTTTACCTAAAAATAGATTTCTGTGTCATATTATTAACAGGGTATTTTATATCTTCACTACTAGATGATCCGATACGAATTTTGATGAGGGAAAATAAAATTCTTTATAAACATTATTCTTCTTTCTTGTTAAGTAAAATAATGTTCACTGTATGTTTTGACTTCAACAAAATCTCAAGTCTGTGATTGCCTTGAGGTTAATGCCAATAAATTTAGTTGCTCTTTTCTTTTTTTTTTTTTTTTTTTTTTTGCTTTGCTTTGAAGAGACTGATTTTAGGTAAACAACAAAGAACTTTGACTTTCTTTAAGAGCAAAGGTTAGACTTCAGTGTGGACAGGGTCAGGTGTCAAATGTTTATTTTTTTATTTTTTATTTTCCAGTTCTAGATTGAGATGTATATAAGTCATGAAATAAAAGTCATGAGAAAAACAGGTGAGTGGTAGTAGAGGGGGCAGTTAGAGAAAAAGAAAGAGAATTAAAGAAAGTAAATGAAAAGAAAGTGAGAAACAAGAAATTTTTAAAAGAGAAAGAGAGACAAAAGAAATCTGAAAGAGAAAAATCATAGAGCAGATATATATATTATTATGGGCTCTACTGTATGAGTGTCTAAATCAGTTAGACAACCACACAAAAAATTGTTTAAAGTGGTGAAGGCATTGTGTAGTACCATCCACACTTTTTGGAACTGCTGATAACAAACAATCGGTGCAGAAGTTTGTCACAGATCTCATGAACAGCAGACCTCAGTTATTTAACCCATAACTGGAGGTAAGGGATGAATTAATACCTTTCCCATGGGTCCCAGTGTGACTGGAATTGGAACTCGGCTCACCGATTTTCGCTTTCCAAACCGTCATCCACTGCACCACAATGCACATCCATCAATATATATATATATATATGTATGTATGTATGTATTTTTAACTTATTTGTTTAAAGATCATTTTTAATGAATACTTGTATTTAAGTAGATACTCTGGTTTTTAAAATTAAACAGTATGTTTATTTATATCTACCAGTTTCATTGAAGAATCTAATTAATAAAATATGAATCCTCTGGCAGGATTCAAACCAGAATTCCCTAGGTAAGACAAAGCCTGAAATAATGGTTTTAAATACACATATTTTTTCAAAGACTTCATATCTATTTTGTTTTCATATCCTAATGTAAACAAATGCTTACAATGGACAAAATGCCCAAATAAAAATAAACAAGAACAGAAAGTTGGGGAATTTATTTTCAATTTTGATTTGATAAAATTGGGTTTCCAGTTCTTTCTGAAGTTGACTTCAACTTTGTACTGCTTATGTCTCCACCTAAACACTGAAATTTTATTTACTATTGTCTATTTATTTTATTTTTTTCCTAATAGGAATACTTAGATCCACCTATTGCCCAGTTCACACTCCTCCCTGGTTTTTTGAACAGAAGTAGGTTTATCCTTTGTTTCCTGTTTAAGATTATCTTAATAGTTTCTTTCTAAAGCCTTTTCATTTTCTTTCATTTTTAGTAGTTGTATTATTACCCTGCTTGGAATGAATTGATTAAAAGAAAAGTGCAAATATTTATTTGAGAATTGAAAAACTACAATAAATAATTGTATAGGCTTTTATTGAATTTAGTACAATTTGTTTAAATGAATTCTTGATCCCTAAATATTCATTACTTCTTCTTCTATGTGCCCTGTTCTTTCAGGATGTAGGTGATCATGGCTTTCCGTGTCTCTCTATCTCTGGTGGCTCTTAGCACGCTTTCTCCTGTTACACCACGTAACTCTTGTTCTGTCATTCACCTGATCAGGTCTTTCAAATATGTTACCTGTTGCTTTCCTCTGTCTCTTTTTCCCTCTATCTGGCCTGATAGTATCAGGTTCTCCAAGCCCTCCTTCCTCATTGCATTTCTCAGGAACTTCAGCTGTCTCTTCCTGATGCTCAGTATTAATTTCCTTTTTGTTTCCATCCTATCCAAAACTTCATCATTGCTCACATGCTCAATCCATGATATTTGCAGCATCCTTCTGTAGAACTACATTTCAGTTGCTTCAAATTTTTTAGTTCATCTTTGATTGTATTGTCCAACATTCACTGCCATATTGAAGAACTGACATCACATAGCAATCCAGTACTCTCTTCTTTGTTTCTAGCAAAATTGTCCTGTTTCTTAATACTTTACTCAACCTCTGGACTGCTTCCTTTGCCATGCCAATTCACCTTCTGATCTCTGTGTCACACATTCCGTCTTCTATTAGAACACTTCCCAGGTATTTAAATTTTTGTAACTGCTTGATTTTAGTATCCACCATCTGTATTTCACATTTCTTGCTGTCCTTTATTTGGGGAAAAAGAAGGTGTCAGTTTAAACTGACACCAGGAGGATATGGACTACAAATACAGTAAGTAAACAATGATTAGAATATTTGATCAATTATATAACTTGGAATGTTCAATTACATACTTAAATCAAATATATAATATAATTAAAAAAAAGATGGTAACAATTTAAAATGAAACAAGGAAGATATGAATTAAACTGACATCTTTTTTTTATCTAGTGTTGTCATTTTACTTAAAGTGCATAATTTGATCTCAAATTAAAACTTAGAAATGTTCTAACACATTTCAGAGAAATCTTTATTTTCTAAAATTATAGTTTTGATATATGGGAAAAAAGAAGGTGTCCATTTAAACTGACACTAGAATAAAATAAATAAATAAATAATCTTCAGCAATGTGTAATTTAAAAAATATTGTTTGTTTTGTAGTTTGTTAAATCAACTTTAATAATAATTTTGTTTCAAGCAAAGGCATTTCATTTTATATTTGATGTGACACTCATCAAATGTCCATTTGGCTTTGTGCAAACCACTGCTCACTTTGAGATTTCATATTTGTGGAAAGCACTTGAAATTTTAAAAGATGGCATAAAAAAATATTACCCATAGCTTTTTTTTAATTTTTTAATTTTTTCTTATTTTTTCATTTATTTACTTATTTATTTTTTATTTTATTTTACTTATTTATATAGATTGGAGTAGATAGACCCTAGTCTACGGCTATATCATGTTGAATACACTGGTTCTTGTCTGATCACCGAAGTTAAGCAACATTGAGCCTGGTCAGTACTTAGATGGGTGACCGTTTTGGAATACCAGGTGCTGTAAACATAAGGATTAATAATGGTCCACCGGTCCTCCAGGTTTGGGGGTTGGGCACAAAGCTAACAACCCAGCCCCATAAAAAACAGTTTGGTACAGAATCAGTAACAAAAAGTTACTGCTCTACACACCATTGGGTGTATAAAGGATTAGATAATGGGATAAGATAGACCCTACTATCACTCGGTTCATACCCCACCCACTTCTACTGATCAGGTGTAGAAGCTCATCCCTTGAATCCTGTTCAGGAAGGGGTTCCCAGCTTACTCTTTTTCTCTATTTAAGCCTCAAAAGTGGAGTTTTTGCAACTTTTCCATGATGTGGTTGGAAGGTGGCAACAACTCTTCATACTGAGGGTACCAGGTTGACAGTTTTCTGGTTGCTGCCTCTGATTGGTAGTTAGGAGCCCTAACTCTTGCATGGCATCTTGAGTGGCTGCTCTTATCAACAGTTACATAATATTGGGGTTCTTGTAGTGCCATTATGCACATGGATAGGTGTCCCTGCAAATTTCACTGGTAGGCAACCCTGAGACCACACTATGCTTCAGTCTGTGCCAGTTTCCTTCCTAGGCATGTTGACTGGCTAGTAGAAACCACTACCCGGGGCCTCTCCTTATCACCTCTCCTTATCAAAAAATAACTATGAATACTCACAGCTACAAATATAATGTGAAACCAGACTCATAAAACTCACTTAAACCCCTCAACATTTCCTTCCCTAACAGCTGTGATATTTGTACCAATTTTTGCAGTGTGGAATCTTTCCTCCACAAAAATTCCCCAGGCAACCTTATTGCTCTGTGAAACTAACCTAAACTCCTCAATCCTCTCCTTTGATTTCTTGATCCCAGATTACCTTACCCTCTTTAGGAAGTACTCCAGCATCCATATGCATGGCCTGGGAGTCTATGTCAGTAAACATCTCCCTTTGGCTAGGGAGGTTTCTTTTGAATCTCCCGACCATCCATATATTTGCCTCCATCTTGCTCTACTAAACTCAGTTAGCTATCTTTTTTTTCTCTACCATTCTTCTTCCTGTCCTGACTGTTCCTTGCTGGACAGTGTTATCTGATAATATAAATAAGGCCATTGCCTCACACCCATTTGCCAACATATTTGTGTTCAGTGACTTCAATGCCAACCATGCCAATTGGCCAGAAAATACTGCTACTGATCTTGCTTGCATCCACACCCTGAACTTTGTGATCACCCAGTCTTTCAAACAAGTGGTGGACTTCTCTACATGTTTCCCTATTATGCCTGAAGGTCAAGCCTCTCTTCTAGAGTTCTTCTTTACTTTTTGTCCTCTTATACACTCTAATTATTCTGTGGTTTCTGTTAATATCTCTCTCCACTCCCCTTCCCTCCAAGAACCTCCACCCAGCAAAATCTCTTACTGCTATCAAAGGGCAGTCTGGGAGGCACTATGAGATTTTCTGTGTGACATGGCTTGGAAGAAAGTGTTTAGTCTCCCTGTTGAAGACTGTGTTTCTGAGGTCTCCTTCTGGGTGAAAGCTGGCATTGATGCTTTCATTCCAGCCAGGAATTTCCACCTTAAACCCCATTTGCCTCCCTGGTTCTCTTCTGCCTGTTTGGCTGCCATAGCTCACAGAAATTACTACTTCTGCCTTTATCAGAGCCACACATCTGACCATAATAGGCGCCTATTGGCCTCTGCTTGTAATGAGTGTAAGAGGATCCTCAATGAAGTTAAGCTGTTGTTTGTCAACAAAATGAAGTAGCATATCGCAGCATGCAACTTTAGCTGCAAAGACTACTGGCAGACCTGCAAATGTGTGCTAAACAGTGGCAAACCTTCTATTCCTCCTTTTATAAATAAATATAAGGTGTGCACACTACAGCAGGCTGAGAGCTTTGCTTGCAAATGCTTCTCTAACTCCTGACTTAATTCGTCTGGAATATCTGCACCCTACTTCCCACCTAGAACTGAAGTTCAAGTGAGCAACGTCTACATTACCTGACCCCCTTGGTGGTTCCTAAAATAATTTCAAAACTGGAGCCCTATAAGGTGAGTGATGGTGACGGTATCCCAGTCATTGTCTTAAAGAAATGTGCCCCTGAACTCTCCTCTCTCCTCCCCAAACTCTACAACTACTATCGCTCTCCTTCTTGCTTTTTTTACCTGCTGGAAGTCCTCATCATTGGTTCCAGTTTTTAAGAACTCAGGAGAACTCTCAGACCCCTCCAATTATTTTCATATCAGCCACCTACCAATTTTTGGCAAATTTATTCGAGGTCATCATCAATGCTGAAGTGGTTCAACATCGCATAGCCCACTGCCTGTCTCTGACAGGCAGTTTGGTTTCTGCTTTACCAGGTCTACTTCTGACATGCTAACAACCATCACTGAGTACCTATACTAGGCTCTTGATAAAAACGGTGAAGCTAGAGCTGTTGCCCTGGATATTTTCAAAGCATTTGACAGGATCTGACATGCTGGTCTTCTAAGCAAGCTACAGGGTTATGGTATATCTGGATGATTGTTTGACAATCAAATCATTCCTATGAAATCATGTAATGAAGGTCGTATTTAACAGGCATGCTTCTAGATCCTATCATATGAATGTGGGTGTCCCTCAAGTCTCTATATAAGGTCCTACGCCTTTTCTGATTTTCATCAACACTGATGTAATCAAATCCTAAGTAGGCATCTACACTGACGACACCACCATTTACTCCCACCTCACTAAGAAATCTGCTAATGCAGACAAAACTAATCTTGCTGCTGCCCTCAAAAAGAACCTCCAGTCAGTGGTAGAGTGGGGTAAGAAATGGCTTGTAAACTTCAATGCTTCCAAAATGAAACTGCTATCCTTTAACCATCATAGACAATCTTTCCTACCCACCATCAGTATGGATCATGCTAATCTCCCTGAGAGCAATATACTGTACCTCTTCAGCCTCACTCTCTCAGCTGATCTTAAGTGGAATGACTACATTGAATTAATAGCTAAATCTACTGCTAAGAAGGTCAGGTACCTGTGTTGTACCAGAAAGTTCTTCTCTTTTAAATCCATCATGTGCATTTACAAATCTACCATCCTCCTATGCATTAAATACTGCTGTTATATCTGGCCAGGCACTCTTGCTGTTCATCTTAGGGTTCTTGGCAGGATCCAAAAAAGAATCTGCAATGTAGTTGATCCTAACATGGCGGCCTGGCTCCAGTCTCTCTCTCACTTATGAGATGTGGCTTCCCTCTGTCTCTTCTATAAATACTTTCATGGACAAGCTTAGCTCCTTGGTTTCCCTCTCTTGTGAATTTACTCAAGCTACCAGACTGGCAACTAGGTCCCACCCATATACTATAAAAACAATCATGTGTAACCAAAACTTCTACTTTATCAGCTTCTTTTCTTGCACTTCAAGCCTATAGAACTCCCTTCCGTATTCTTGTTTTCCTGATAGCTACAATCTCCAAGAGTTTAAATGCAATGTCAGTCATTCTCACTTTACAATTTGCTCTCATGCAGCTCTTTATGCCAATGTACCCATCACTATCTTGCCCATTATCTGACACCCATGTGACCTGTTCTCCTCCCTCTCTTCACTATCATGTAACCCTCTGAGAAGCATTGGCAGTACTGTCTTGCTTGAGGTGGGATGATTATAAAAAAAAATTCACAAAAATAACAATTGCTCACTTTGAAATTTCATATTTGTTGAAAGGACTTAAAAAATAGCAACATTTTTCACATAAAATAAGCATCATAGATATTATTTCAGCCTCCAAGTTGATTTAATATTTAAATAGACTTTCTTTAATCAATCAATAAATGAGAGAGAAAATAAAGTACATGAAAGAACTTTAAGTATTGAAACAATATTGTTTTGTGTATCTAAAGCTGCTGTGAGATTTTGACATAAATACACCCACTTCTAAATAAAATATTCTTATTCAAATATTTTACTGTTTTTGATAGCAAATAAGACCAAATCAAATGTCTTTATTTACATTTTTGGAATTAGGCAGATGTGCTTTGTGGTGCAGTGGATATTGACTTGGTACAACAAATCGAGGAGCTGAGTTTGAATTCCAGTTGAATTCCTTGCATTCACTTGTGCACAAATACCCTTGGGAAAGATATTAATCCATCTCTTCCCTCCAGTTATGGGTTAAATAATAGAACAGATTGGGTTCTATAGCCTTGGTTGGCAACCATTCTACCACAGAAAGCAATGGCAACCTACTGTGGGATAATCTTCTGCACAGTCAGTTATGTCTCTTTCAAGACATGATTGCCCAAGCATGTATCACAAATGGCATTAAACTGACACATACCAAGTATGTGAGCAACGTTTTAGGAAGGATGGAAATGAAAAGGAAATTAATATTGAGCATCAGGAAAAGACAGCTAAAGTTCCTGGGACATGCAATAAGGAAGGAAGGAGGGCTTGGAGAACCTGGTACTAACAGGCCAGATAGAGAGAAAAAGAGGCAAGGTAAAGCAGTGGATAACATATTTGAAGGACCTGAGCAGGTGGATGACAGAATGAGTGTTGTGTGGTGTTACAGAAGAAAGTGTGCTAAGAGCCACCAGGAATAGGGAGACATGGAGGTCCATGATCACCTAAGTTCTGAAAGGACAAAGCACATAGAAGAAGAAGACACATACTGATGGTCTAATGATCGCAGTTAAATATTATTAGGTGTATTAATACAAACAAATTCTTTATAACAAAGGTGGTATTACTTATGAATTGAGGCCTGGAATCAGAAATCAGTGATCAATTCAAATTCCTACCAAGTTTACTATTTTCTAAAATTATAGTTTTTAATTATAGTTTTGATATCTTGAAAAAAAAATCTCAGTTTAAATTGATACAACAAGGATATAACTTAAACAATCTTAAGCAACATGAAATTCAAAAAAATACAGTTTGTTTTGTAGTTTGTGTATTTAAATCAACCTAAATATATTTCTGTTTCAAATGAAAGCATTTTATTTAATAATTGATGTAAACTTTCATCAAATGTCCATTTGACTTTGTGCAAACAATTGCTCTCTTTGAAATTTCATATTTGTTGAAAGGACTTGAAAGTTTAAAAAAATGGCAACATTTTTCACAAAAAATAAACATCATAGACGTTATTTCAGCCTCCAAGTTGATTTAATATTTAAATAGACTTTCTTTAATCGATTAATAATTGAGAAAGAAAATAAAATACATGAAAAAACTTTAAATATTGAAACTACATTTTTCTGTGTATCTAAAGCTGCTGTGAGATCTTGACATAAATACTCCCGCTTCAGAATAAAATATTCTTATTCAAATATTTTACTGTTTTTGATGGCAAATAAGACCAAATCAAATGTCTTTATTTACATTTTTAGAATTAGGCTGGGTATACATACCAAGTTAAAGATTAGTCTTCTTTTTTCCTCATTTGCAATGCATTCCTATAGTAAAACACTGCTACAAAATAATAATTATACATATAATAGCCCTATTCTTTTAGTAATGCTTGCATTCATTCCTGACCACTGACGATCTCTTTTTTCCTCATTTGCAATGCATTCCTATAGTAAAACACTGCTACAAAATAATAATTATACATATAATAGCCCTATTCTTTTAGTAATGCTTGCATTCATTCCTGACCACTGACAATATCTTTTTTCCTCATTTGCAATGCATTCCTATAGTAAAACACTGCTACAAAATAATAATTCTACATATAATAGCCCTATTCTTTTAATAATGCTTGCATTCATTCCTGACCAATGACAATCTCTTTTTTCCTCATTTGCAATGCATTCCTATAGTAAAACACTGCTACAAAATAATAATTATACATATAATAGCCCTATTCTTTTAGTAATGCTTGCATTCATTCCTGACCAATGACAATCTCTTTTTTCCTCATTTGCAATGCATTCCTATAGTAAAACACTGCCACAAAATAATAATTATACATATAATAGCCGTATTCTTTTAATAATGCTTGCATTCATTCCTGACCACTGACAATCTCTTTTTTCCTCATTTGCAATGCATTCTTATAGTAAAACACTGCTACAAAATAATAATTCTACATATAATAGCCCTATTCTTTTAGTAATGCTTGCATTCATTCCTGACCAATGACAATCTCTTTTTTCCTCATTTGCAATGCATTCCTATAGTAAAACACTGCTACAAAATAATAATTATACATTTTGTTAATGCTTGCATTAATTGTTGCTCATTGATAATCCCTCTTTTTTTATATTTGCACATTGGACATCAAAATTTGTGTAGACAAGTTTTAAGTAAAAATATTTCAACATCTTAAGTTTCTTTTGGTTGTTCTTATTCCTTCATAAGTCTGAGAACAGTCTCATCAGGATAAAAGAAAGCAATTGCAGTACTAGTGATCACTGGAACACTGGCCTGTACAAGAAATAGGTATAGGATTGTAATTTGGAAATGAAGTCATTACAAAAGGCTTGCATGCACGAAATGGCAAGGGTTCTCTGGAAAGTATTGGTTTATTTTCTCAAGTCACATGTGATGTCTTGAAAATAAGCTTCTTTCCAACTACTGGCATCTTATACTCTGAATAATATTAATAATAATAATCATCCCAATAAACTGGATATATTTCTACTGGACAGAGAAAAAAATTTCTTGACTTATAGATGCCTATTCTTTATTTGAGAAATGAAAGAAAGGAAAAAGTAAAGAATCCACAATGTTAAGTAAGAAATTCTGAATGTTTGGGGAGAATGAACAAAGAAAATAAATGTAGTGCCAGTTATCATTGGAGCACTGGAATATTGTATAAGGAATTAAAAAAAAATCTTACAGATATTGGACTTATTTAGAAATGGAGTCATGCAAAAAGCATGCATGCTAGGAGTAGTGAAGATACTCTGGAAAATATTGAACACAGCTTGTCGTTGAGAAGAAGAAATGATTGATTTATTTTCTTATGTCACAAGTGGTGATCAGAAAATAAACATGTTACTAGCAACTGACATCACATGCTATGCAGAAGGAATAATATGAGGATGGGTTGAAAAGTTCATAAGCTGACTATGAAGGAATGATATTAGAGCAGTGAAATCTTGCATGCGTTAATTTCAGCTATTCTTATTAACAGCTGCATTGTTTCCTTTCAGATAAATTGACATCTGCCTGTTTAAAGAAAACTTCAAAAGTAACTAGTACTGAATTTTCTTGAAAATGGACAAAATTTTTCCATTGAAAACCATGAGGTGTCAGGTGATCTTAAATCAAGATGGTTAATACTGCAGCATGGTAAGCATCTTTCATTGGTTATTATCTGTTTTTTTTTATCTACAGTTTAATAGAACATTGTTTTGTGAACAATTTCATGAGTGGCAACAAAAGAATAGTTTTGTTTGCTACATACACCAACACTGAAGGAGTAATGAGTCATGTCATTTTTTTTTCTTCATGTTCGTATCAGTTAATACTGGGGCACCTTTTTCCTGTACATTTAAGCTATGACTTTGGGTAAAGAAATATTTAACTGAAATATGCTGGGAAATTTTCAAGTTTTCACCTGGAATCAACAAACAATAATAGATAATATAATATACTATAAATTTCACTTCAGTGCCATAACAATTGGTACCATACTATATAAAAGATAGTCAGCACTATTGACAGATTGTTGTTTTGAAAGAAATATGTTCATGAATGTTTTTCTCCTCTGTAGAAAATTTTATTGTACGAGGCCAGAAGTGTGAATCATCCAGTGAAGATTGAATTTATTACATTAGTAATAATCAGCTAAACTATAAGAGTGGCTGAAAAGTCCATAGGCTGAAGGAGTGATGCGAGAGCTGTGGTATCTTGCATGTGTTAATTTCAACTCTTTTATTAATAACTGCATTGTTTCCTTTCAGATAAACTTATATCTGACTGTTCATAGAAGACTTCTAAAGTAACTAGTACTGAATTGAAAAGAGCAGACACTTAATATAATATGCCAAAGAAAGGTAATAATAATAAAATCAAACTTACTACCACTTGATCTCCAGTGATAACTGTTAGACATGTGATATACAAGTACATAAAAATTAAAACCTATAATGCTGAACTATTTTTACACAATGAACTTGGCATGATGAAGGTTTCTGCTTAGTGGTTATGACACATAATCAAAAGTGTACAAGGCTGATTACATCATGGGAAAATTTGACATTGTTTCAGGTAGATCCATTTGGTTTCAATGAAAATCTTCTACCAAAAGATGAGTGTTGCATTTATTTCTTTGAGCCAGAGACAAAGAGACAACTTATGAAGTGGAAACACTTCTGAGGCAAAAGATTTGTTATTCTACAGAAAGATGCTGAGAATATCATTGTCAAAGCATGTGATCAATGAGGAAGTTTTCAGGAAATCAGAAACAAAAAAGGACTTTTGTGCTTAGAATCTGAGAGACAACTGAAATTTCTAGAACAAATAATGAGAAAGAGGGCTTGAAGTATTTGACACTCACAGAATGTGTTGGAAACAAGAGGGGCAGAGGATATCAGCAAGTAGTCAACACAACAAGGATGAGTAAATGAATGGCTGGGCAAGGAGTAGAGGGATACTAAAGGAACACCCACTGATTAGAAGTACAATGGATTGGAAGTGTGGAAAGCATTGTAATTAAATATATATATATATATATATTGATTGCTTAATACTTACCTTTTGGTCAGAATAGGGTTAGACCAGTGCACATTTGTATTAAAAAGTGTTCAATACAATTATATTGTAGAACTTTTGAATATTTTCCATTTGTACATGAGTTATTATGCGACATAGGTTTCTACCATGAGTAGTGTCTGCAGACGATTTATAAAAACTGATTTTACCATATACCATTTTTCTTTTTAAGAATGCTCATGTAATGATGCTTTTTTTAATGCTCACATCACATGGCAGGGAATTTTTGAATGCGCAATTTTTAAAATTAAAACTAGTTATTGCATTTTCATCCATGATTTTATTTTAAAAACTGCGTGTTCAAAAATTCCCAGCCATGTGAGCGTTCAAAAAAAAAAAAACACCGTTATATGAGCATTGTTAAAAAGAAAAATAGTAAATGGTAAAATCAGTTATTAAAAAGTGCCTGAAGACACCACTCATGGTAGAAACCTAGGTTGCGTAATCACTCCTTTACAAATGGAATATATATATATATATATATATATATATCTTTGGGAGCAGGTTCTGCTTACCAAAACAAGGAAAAAGTTTATATAAACATATGTCTGCAAATCCTTCATTTTTGAGTTATTAAGTTAGAAGATTATGCTAAATGCTGTTAAATGTACAATCCAAGATACAATCAAAAAATACTTTGACACCAAAACAAGGTAAAATGTCCATATAAACATATATCTAAAAAAAACATTGATTTATCTCAACAATCGACTTATAACAAATGTTCAAAATGTTTTCTGCATGCTTCTACACACACATTAATCATTGACTTTTAAATACTCTCACACAGTATCAAATAGTTTGGAAGGTTGGTTGGTTGGTTGGTTGGTTGTTTTGTTTTATGGCATATCAACCTCAGCGGGTCATTTATTGCCAACTAAATTTTATTTATTTATTGCTGGTAATACCTTTTTCTTTCAACAATTTATTATTGCTGTTTTTTATATAAGTTTTGTGTCTAGTAATACTTTTTTCTTTTCGAGTATCAAGATTCATTGGGATTTGTTTTTAAGGGAAGGGTCCCCACCTCCTACCCTGTTATTTAACCCGAAACTGTAGGGAAGGGATGAATTAATGCCTTTCCCAAGGGTACCAGTGCTTAAGTGAATGCAGGGTATTCAACTGGAATTCGAACTCGGTTCACTGATTTCTCTTTCTGAGCCGATATCCACTGCATCACAAAGCACATCCATCACTAAATGCTTACAGCACCTGGTATTCCCAAGAGGTCACCCATCTAAGTACTGACCAGGATCAACGTTGTTTAACTTTGGTGATCAAGTGAGAACTGGTGTATTGAATGTGATATGGCCGTAAGCCAGTTTAGAAGGCCTTCATGACATGTTGACAAAGCATCTCAGCATTATTAATGCCTGCTGAATGAACCAATTGTTTTAGATGACCCCACAGATAAAAATTCTAATGATTGAGGCTGGGGGAACCTGCAGTCCATGGAATTGGTCCTCACCTACATCTTTCACAGTAGATGTCAGCCAGTGCATCATGATCAATGTGACTAAAATGTGCTGGAGCTGCATCACATATGAACCATATATATTTGTATTAGCAGGGGTACATCATCTAGCAGGTCTGAAAATGTGTTCGAAAAAAGTCTCTGTAGACATCTCCTGTAAGTTGTGCTGGGAGAACATATGGACCTAGAAAACAGTCATCTATAATTCTAGCTCACACATTAATTGTGAACTGATGCTGGTGTTTATCATGGGGATTTTGATCTTTTTTTAAAAATTTTAATCGTCTCACCCCGAGCAAGGTGATAATGTCACTGATGTGCAGGGGACTACATAAGAGTAAAAAGATTAGGAGGCTACATAAGAGTAGAAAGATTAGATAGGAGGAGAGTGAAGAGAAAGACGAACCAGTTAGAAAGGAGCAAGAGAAGGATGGGAATACAGGTGTGATGACAGTTGTAAAGGTGGAGAGAAAGGAAAAGATATACAGGGTGTTGTGGGAAAAACTAGAGTCAAGTGGTTAAGAGATGGGTATTGACATTGCATTTAAATTCCTGGAGGTTGTAGCTGTCAGGAAAGCAAGAATATGGGAGCGAGTTCCCCAGGCAGAAAGTGTGAGAAAAGAAGCAGCAGGAGTAGCTGCCCATAAATCTTGGTTGCATAAATTAGTTATTCCATTTCTTCTAAATGATATCTCATCCATAAATAATTCTGAAGAGACAAACAATGGTTCAGCATTTTGTGCAATAAGCCATTTGCAAAAGTGATCAGAAGGCAAAAGAACCTGCACACATTGCAAAATATTCAGATACAGGAGGTACATGTGAAGTAACAGGCATGCCTGCTCACAATATGAATATCCTGCCATTTTTAAACAAAGTACTTCTCAGTAAACTCACTAGAACACACATTAAACGTTAAAAACAGACTAGCCATAAATGTACTTGAATGTCAAATATAACCTAGTCTAGATCGCAGCACAACACCATCTACTGTAAACTTTGTTTAAACTTCTTCTTCTTCTATATGCCTTGTCTTTTCAGGACGTAGGCGATCATAGCTTTTCGCGTTTCCCTATACCTGGTGGTTCTTAGCACGCTTTCTCCTGTTGCACCACTCAATCCACGTTCTGTCATCCACCTGCTCAGGTTCTTCAAATATGTTATCCGCTGCTTTCCCCTGTCTCTTTTCCCATCTATCTGGCCTGTTAGTATCAGGTTCTCCAAGCCCTCCTTCCTCATTGCATGTCCCAGGAACTTTAGCTGTCTTTTCCTGATGTGCATTATTAATTTCCTTTTCATTTCCATCCTTTCCAAAATTACATCATTGCTCACATGCTTGATCCATGATATTTGCAGCATCCTTCTGTAGAGCCACATTTCAGTTGCTTCAAGTTTTTCCTTCTTCTTTGATGATATTGTCCAGCATTCATTGCCCCATTGAAGAACTGACATCACATAGCAATCCAGTACTCTCTTCTTTGTTTCTAGTGAAATTTTCCTGTCTCTTAATACTCTACTCAGCTTCTGGAATGCATCCTTCACCATGCTAATTTGCCTTCAGATCACTGTGTCACACTTTCCATCTTCTAACTCAAAAATGAAGGATTTTCAGGCATATGTTTATATAGACTTTTGTCATGGTTTTGGTCTGAGAAACCTGCTTCCAACATTTGTAAAATCCTTTTTGATACACCCTATATATATATATATATATATATATATATATATATTTATATATAAGTAATTCATTTTTATTATTAATCTAACAGGTTTTTATCACTTTAAATGTTATTTTTAGTGGATACTTTGAAACCTGTTGCCGAGCACATATTTCACTTTAAAAAAATGTCTAAAACATTGAGATTAATATAAATAAATATACTTCTTTATATATATATTACTCACACACTAGCACCTAATGTACTCAGCTAAAGTATTTATTCATTCTCAAACAAATATTTGTTGAAGTAATCTTTGCTTAGCTCAGAGTGAGATTTATTGATTCTTGACAAGAAATAAACTCAAAGGCAGGATTTCTACTCCCATTGGGCCTTGTGCTGTCTGATGTCAAACTAAATAAATTTCAAGAATTTAAGGTTATTATGAATGAGGTCAATAATCTAACACATTATGTAAATTGGCTAGGAGAAGAACCCGCTAAAGTATTCTTGTGTTATAGCTTTAAATTAAAAACGTTTGTATGATGCAAAGATCAAATTAATTTTCCATTCTTGAATATGAGGAGAAGGCAGCCTCACGAGTATAAACAGTACGATAATAATATTAGTCTGAAAATCACATCAACTTAAGCCTATTAAAAATGAAGATATTTATCACCAGTAATTCCATAAATAGGCTTAATTGTAGGGTCACTGTGCGACTGAACACTTTGTCAATTTCTTCTATGTATCCTGGGTTAAAAGCTAGAGACCTATTTTAATCATCTGTAGTGCCTTGGAAAAACTAGAGCTGATAGAGCCTATCCTTCTCCAACTTGAAGGCTCACTTTGGTCATGGATACATGGCCATTGACTTCTTATGGAGAATCCTCCACCTAGGGCATTGATGTCAATTTAGGAAGGTATCACTGCAGTGGCTCTATAGAGCACAGTTTAACCAACTGTGCTAGACCACACTTGATCTTACAAGATGTTTCATCTTTCCTTTTTCCTTTAACAAGTCTCATTTGTAATCCTATTGGTTATCTAGCCATCCTTCTTACCAGAAAAGCCTGGGGGAGAGGACTGGTTTATGCATATGAGTGTTAGTTTGTGTATACATGTGTATATATCAAATATGAAAAAAAAAAAAAAAAAAAAAATATATATATATATATATATATATAACTCACTCTCTTCTCTCTCTCTATATATATACATTATATATATATATAATGTAGGAATGTCCGTTTGTGTTGGTTGGCATCTCGAGGTTGGTAAGTTGTTGTGAAACGGTAGTACGTTTCATGCTTTCACTACTGTGTGAGTCGTTTCTCTCTTCTTTCTCTATTTTTTTATACTTTTGGCTCTGTAAATAGATAATACTAATTACATCCACTTTGATCAATTGTAATATTAATAAAATCAATATTAATAAGATTGAGTTTTATGATTTTACCTATTTTCTTATTCTTTTTGGATTTTAAAAAAAAAATATATATATATATATATACTAAATGAAAGGTTTGAAATAGCATTCAGATGTATACTCATCAAAAAGAACAATTTGGATTCGTACAAATTCGGATGAAAGCATGTACAATACTATTTCTTTAGTTTTGACTCACTCCACCCCTTATTTTAAACTTCCAGATATGCATTTTACCCTTGTTAAGAGTTCAAAATAAAGTGTTAAGAAATCTTCTTCTTCTTCTATGTGCCCTGTCCCTTCAGGACGTAGGCGATCATGGCTCTCCACGTCTCCCTACTCCTTGTGGCTCTTAGTATGTTTGCTCCTGTTGCTCCTGGCAACCCCCGTTCCGTCATCCACCTGATCAGTCCCTGCAAATACGTCATCCGCTGCCTTCCTCTGTCTCTCCTTCCTTCTATCTGTCCAGTCAGTATCAGGTTCTCCAGGCTCTCCTTCCTCATTGCATGTCCCAGGAACTTCAGTTGTCTCTTCCTGATGCTCAGCATCAATTTCCTTTTTGTTGCCATTCTTTCTAACACCTCGTCGTTGCTTGTATGCTCAGTCCATGATATCCGTAGCATCCTTCTGTAGAACCACATTTCGGCCGCTTCCAGTTTTGTCCTCATTTTCGATGATATTGTCCAGCATTCACAGCCGTATTGAAGAACTGACATCACATAGCAGTCTAGAACTCTTTTCTTCATTTCTATTGAGATTTTCCTGTGTGTTAGTATTTTGCTCACCTTCTGGAATGCGTCCTTTGCCATGCCAATTCGCCTTCGGATTTCCATGTCGCACTTTCCATCTCCTGTTAGAACACTTCCTAGGTACTTAAATTCTTGGACTTGTCAGTTTGGCTGAGAGGACTAGGTGACAGTCATTTGATTGTAAATATAGCACATATGGTTAAGAAATCAGTTAGTCTATAATGCCTAGTGATACCAAAACAATGGTAGTGTAATCGGTTAATCTTCCTAATTTCAATATGTAACAACTCTGCATGTTAAATATTTTATTTTCCAAAAATGTGTATTTAGTACTTTTAATACAATTTTTTACTGGTCTGATTTGACTCTAACCAATAACTGTTTAGTAATTATATATATATATATATATATATATATATATGTAATTACTTAATTATTTAGATTTTTGTCATAATTAAATTGGACCAGTACACAATTGTATTAAAAAGTTTTCAATACAATTATATTGTAGAACTTTTGAATATTTTTCATTTGTAAACAAGTTGTAAACATTTATAAACAAAACACAGTTTTCTAAAAACCTGGGTTGTATAATAACCTGTTTACAAATATATATATATATATATATATATATATATATATATATAATAATAATAATAATATATATATATATATATATATATATATATATATATATTATCCAGAAACAGGTCTGTTTTGTTGTATCACAGCTCTTCAGTATGGGTAGATTAACCATTTTGCCTCGAGCCAGGACTGAAGCCTGACTGATTTGACAGCAGTCGGAGATACTCTTGTTATTAAAATGCAGTAAACTAATTTTTTAAGATTTAACTCCCATCAACATCGAGTGAATTCAAATCTATTAAGCCATCAGTTTGTAATATGCACCTGATGATTGCATGATACATGAAACTCTGAGTTGTTCTTTTGATGTAGAACAATTTGTATATTTATTAATATATATATAAAATAGTGCTGTTCATACTACGTTGAGCACTGTTTTATTAACACCTGAATAGTAATATTATACATGTGTGTATCCTCACATGTTTATTTATTAATTCACACACACACACACACACACACACACACACACACACACATATATATATTATATTATATATATATATATATTTGTAAACATTTTATTTTTATGATTTTATTATTCATTTCATAAAATCATCTGTCAAAGTTACAGCTCATTTCTTACATCTTTCAATTATGATACGCAAAAGATTATCCATGAGTATGAACAGATTTTATTAAAAAAAGCAGACAATATTTACAGTTTATTTAATCTGACATGCCCCAAAAAATTGGCTGTGTAAATAGACAAATTTTAATATATATATATATATATATATATATATATATATATATATATATTTCAAATTTGTCAAAATTTTCTGTTTGAATAGCCAGTATAGGGTGTTATCATTATTTACATTATTTACATTCAGTTTATTGTCCCCATCTTTGTTATTGTTGTTTCAAATTTTTTCTCTCTCACCTTTTTCAGGTTCATATTGATTCAGTAACCGTCAGGAAATTTTGAAGTAAAGCCTTCATTTAATCTACAGGGGAAGATTTTGGCAATTTACTAAGATTGGTCACTATGATCATCAATCAAGTTAGGCAGTATTTGTTGTATTATATAAGACATTTCCCACATCTCTAAAAATCATTGCCACTATTCTTCTTCAATATGCCATGCCACTTCAGGATATTGACAATAATAGCTTTCCACAACTTCTTGTCTTTCTAGCTCATAAAAAATACTGTGTTCTTGTTATCTCTCCCAAGCTTTGTTCTCTCATCTCTCATCATTAATTCAGGCTAACTAGAGAGGTTATACATTATTCTCCCCCTCTCTCTCTCTTGTCTTCAATCTGTTCTGTGAGTATTTAATTTTCCAAGTTCTCTTTCCTCATTATGTGCTATTAAAATTTCAACTATCTCTTCCTGATGTTAAGTACAAGTTGCCATTTTTTATTTTCTCTAATACTTTGACATTGCTTACATGTCTGGTCCATGTTATTCTCAGCATCCTTCTGTAGGACTACATTTCTGTTTCTTCAAATCTCTTCTTAAACAGTGAAGAGATGATCTAGTATTCATTGTCTTAGGCTACAGTGTCCAATTAGCATTGTGATATGAAGCAATAAAAAGACATGAAAAATAAAGAAAATATATTAAAAATTAATAATGAAAAACTTAATGTTTTTTAAGAATTAGGTGGCATTTTTATGACAAAATATTGGGATGTTAATTTAGTGATTATGTTTTATCAAAATTATATAAAAATAAATGTAAGTTAATTTCAAAATTATTATGTTTCGAAATTAATTACATGTAGCTATACTCTTGTGCGGGCACCTAGCTGTGGTGTAATGGTTAGCAAGCTTGTCTTGCTTGAATCAGTGAGTAGTGAGTTCGATTCTCACTGGGTGTCCCTTACTTTCGGCCATGTGTCATGTCTAAGCTACGCTTAGAAAATCACCTTCCTCCAGGTTTGGGGGTTGGGTGCAGGGCTAACAACTCTGCCCCATAAAAAACAGTTTGTTACGGAAACAGCAAAAATGCTGTCCTACACACCATTGGGTGTAACGGAAATGCATATTATACTCTTGTCCCAGTTGATTGAAACAAAACAATAATGTCTTCCTAGGATCTTTCACACTTTCTCTGATTACATACATATCCTCTTTTTGCATTGTTTTTCTCTTCCCATCACATTTTCTTTTACATTTTGTACCGATGGATCCAGTTTATTTCTTTGCCAGAAGGACATGATTGACAGGTGACAGACTGACACCAACAATATCTGTGATTTCTCTGTAAGGCTTGCCAATGTGTTTGTGCAGGGTTACAATTCTCATATACTTCCTTAGAGTAACATCCATTACAGACAATAACTATAGGACAACTAATCAACAGTCAAGACAGTAGTGTCTTGATGTGATAAAAATCCGATGTAATCACAGATGACGATATATATTTTAAAAGCTAAACAAATTTCATCTAATGCCCCAAAAATATATTCACATTACTGCACATTACTCTTAATGATCTAATCTGAGAAAAAAAAAACAGAAATCGTTTACACCCTGTCACTCCAGTGGGTCTAAAACAGAACATATAGAGAAAGAAAGGAAATTAAAGCAGTTGTTTCAATTAATTTACAAAAAATGTACAAAGGATATTAAAAAAACCAAGTTAATTTATTTAAATATTGTTTATTAAAAATGTAATTACTTTTAGTTTTAATGACTACAGTTTAATGAGAAGGCAGATTTTCTTTTCAATGTTTAACGAAATCCAAATTTTTCTTGCAAAAAAAAGAAATGTTAGTTTACATCTTCTTTGTGAATGTTCTGTCACTAATGAAATGTTTTAACAATCAAAAGAAATGAAAATTTGTAAAACTAAATGAGCAGAGAAGAAGGGGAAGAACCTCCCATCCTTTTTGTTTTGCAAAGTGAACCCTTGCATTATCATGCCAAATAATAATAACTTTATTATTTACCTAATCAAGATACTTTTGGCATGATCATTCATTTACTTGATCAAGTTACTGGCAAAAAAATCCCTGCAGTGGCATTTACACACTTCCTCACCAAGCTACGTGACACTTTCTTACTTTGTCACCAAACTATGTGACATTTATAATCTTCCTCATCAAGCTATGTGACATTTATACTCTTCCTCACCAAGCTATGTGACATTTATACTCTTTCTCACCAAGCTATATGACATTTACACTCTTCCTCAAAAACTATGTGACATTTACACTTTTCCTCACCAAGCTATGTGACATTTACACTCTTCCTCGCCAAGCTATGTGACATTTACACTCTTCCTTGCCAAGCTATGTGACATTTACACTCTTCCTCAAAAACTATCTGGCATTTACACTCTTCCTTGCCAAGCTATGTGACATTTACACTCTTCCTCACCAAGCTATGTGACATTTACACTCTTCCTTGCCAAGCTACATGACACTTACATTTTCCTCCTCACTTTCTCTCTTGCCTCTTTTTTCTCACACATACATGTGAAGAAACCACATTTCTTTTCATCTTCATCTACAAGCAAGGAACTTTAACACTCATACATGCTGAGGAAAATTTATTTGTAACCACATGAAAATAAAAATATTTTATATTTTTATATTTAAAAACCTTTCTCACCTTTTCCTTTGTTGTGTGTTGATTCAAATCCGCAACCATCCATCCATGTTCCAGTGACTGGTAATGAATGACATCTTTTATATCATAAAGTGAGGAATTAGAAAAAGGAATACTGGTTTTAATATTGGCACTCATCACCTATTTTGTGATAACCATAGTTTTTCTTTTCATTTTTTTGTTGACAGGCAACAACAATTTTCATCATCTATAATAATGTCATGTAAAAATGAATGATTGGTGTTCCTGGTAAAAAAAACGCTAAAGATGATGGAATATTGTCACTGTGTTTGGTTCTCAAGTAAATGCTCACAAGCAATCAAAGTTCCTTCTTTTCAACTTTTTCTAATTCTCTTAAGATGTCTGTACATCATAGTTGAACATTAGACATTAAGGTTTTGCAAGAAAGTTCTGGTGCTTTGATATGGATTCAATTCTATAGACTAATTCAGAATTCCTTCATTTGGAGTTGGCAATCTTCCAAAGTGAGGATTGTTGGATATGTCACAGTTGTCATATTTTAATCTTTAAAAGTTCTACTGACAAGCCTTCATTGTATCTGAATACACTGCAGTACGGCACTTTCAGAATTCTTATGGGAAGAAGTGGTGATTATTTTGATCTTAAAAATGATCCTCCATGTTGGACTTTTGTGTTCGGTTCACAACATTTCTTATAAGTTGATGTCAGTCAGTCAGTTAAGTGCCATACATGATACACGCTTTGGGTAACCATGTCTCAAAAGAGACATGACTGACTGGACAGAAGATTATCCCACAGTAGGTTGCCATTGCTTTCTGCTGTAGATTGGTTGCCAGCCAAGGCTATAGAACCCAATCTGTCCTGTTATTTAACTCATAACTGGAGGGAAGAGATGGATTAATTCCTTTCTCAAGGGTATTTGTGCAGAAGTGAATGCAAGGAATTCAACTTGAATTCGAACTTGGCTCCCCGATTTATCGTTCCGAGTCAACATCTATTGCACCACAAATGAAGAAACTAAATTCTTTCTTTGCGAGTTCTTCCAATTAACATTACATGTTTGTGGGCAGTTAACCTTGACACCTTAAATTTTGAATTGTATTTCTAGTGCTTTGTCATGGATCTGATTCAATAAACTCTTTTAAAATTTCTTTATTCAGAGGAACTCATCATCCAAAGCAGAGTTTGTCACAATCGAACATTTTGAAAAAGTTTTAATTGCAGCATTTGTACTTTACTGCATTTGTATATGCCACAGAAATATTTGTAAATGCTTCTGTAAACTCTATGTACTTTACTGCATTTGTATATGCCGCAGAAATATTTGTAAATGCTTCTGTAAACTCTATGTACTTTACTGCATTTGTATATGCCACAGAAATATTTGTAAATGCTTCTGTAAACTCTATGTAATTTAATGCATTTGTAAATGCCACAGAAATATTTGTAAATGCTTCTGTAAACTCTATGTACTTTACTGCATTTGTATATGCCACAGAAATATTTGTAAATGCTTCTGTAAACTCTATGTACTTTACTGCATTTGTATATGCCACAGAAATATTTGTAAATGCTTCTGTAAACTCTATGTACTTTACTGCATTTGTATATGCCACAGAAATATTTGTAAATGCTTCTGTAAACTCTATGTACTTTACTGCATTTGTAAATGCCACAGAAATATTTGTAAATGCTTCTGTAAACTCTTTGTACTTTAATGCATTTGTATATGCCGCAGAAATATTTGTAAATGCTTCTGTAAACTCTATGTACTTTACTGCATTTGTATATGCTGCAGAAATATTTTTAAATGCTTCTGTAGCTGTAATACACTTTTAAACTTCATGGCAAAACTGTTGCTTTTTAATGTTATAATCCTCTGTTTGGTTAAACTCTTAAATGTGCTGTAAAAGACACACTGTAAAAGACACACAGTCAGAAAGTAGAGATCATAGACTAATTGTCAACAATGCTTCCTTTTATTAAACATTCCAAATACCATAAAGCTTACACACTATAAGGTAGCTAATCATATGATAGTGTTTTAATGTAGGGAATATACTCTTGCTATTGTGGGTTATGTTTGGCTTTGATATTTTTGATCATCAATACTTCAGCTGTCCTATTAAAATGCTCATAAATTTAAACAAAATCTCATCACATATACATAAGGAAGCTGGCTCAATACATATTTGATTTCGGAACAAGTAACAATCACCTGTTGGATATAAATACTTTCAATTATATACCTGTCTGCTGAGGAGGCTAGATAATCCATGTTGAAGACATGCACTTAAGTGCATTTATATTTATTTCACACTCATAGAATCAACTTGTGATTTATACTGCAGCTATGCTGAGTGAACTTGAGCTACATATTCTGGAAGCTTATAATCTGGCATAATCAATAATTGAACAAGACCAGCATGGTTAAACCCTCAGTCACAATGACTTGTGATTTTATGATAGAACAACTATTGATGGCTTCCAAACTGCTTCATCTCTCATGGCTTGGTTTCAACTTGTGACTTGATTTTCAGGCAAAAAGAAATGTTTTTTCAAAATCCAGCCAAGTCATTATTTTTTATTAATTTTTTTATCAAATTATATATTTCTAAAAAGGCTGCTTTATTTTTGAAAGATTTTTTAATTTGTGCCTTTAATTTTTTAGCTGTCAGACATTAATCATAGCATAATGAAAGTTGTAAATGAAAAATTGACATTTTAAGTAATTCTTATATTCTAATGACTATTCTGAGACTATATTTTTTGCATCTGAAACCAAAATTGAAATTTCAGAGATTATTGTATACCTTTCAATTTGAATATTATACTAACCACAACATTTTAACTTTTGTACCATCCAGTCAGTCATTGTAGTCACTGATATTTTCAGAATTTTAACTTACACCATTCCATTCTATTTGCCTGTTAATACACCCCCGACCATCTAATTTGTGTCTTTGCTGGAACAAGTGCATATGACTTTTCTGCCATAAGTGACTTACAACAAATAATATCGTAAATCCCCTCCCCTGTATAATCTTCACTTTCTCGCCACCCATGTATCTGTCATTGCACCTGCTTTCTCAGCTTTCTATTGTTCCTTTCTAACTAGCTTGTACTCCTCACTCTTTTCTAATTAATCTTTTTACATTTATGTAACCCCCTGCACATCAGTGGCGTTTCTGCCTTGCTCGGGGTGAAATGATAAAAAAAACAAAAAAAAAAATTTGTAAAAAGTAGAGTAAATAGTTTGCATGTATCAATACCTCTATTATTCGTTATAAAAGTATATTAATGTGAGATTAGTGTATAGAGTTCAACGGTTGTTCTGTCCAAATGGCTTTTAGATACTCTAGTTACATGTTTTTGTTTTCTTTATAATCATTTGACCCCAGACAAGACATTTGACCCCAGACAAGACATTTGACCCCAGACAAGACAATCATCCACTAAAATGTCAGAGGTTACTGAGTGTTAGAGAATATGAGAAAAAATATTTTTAATGAGTGAGGACAAGAAAAGAACAAGACTTAAGAAGACAGACAATAAGTTAATAAATTAAGTTGAAAGGTGACAAAGAAAGCAACAAGATGTAAGAGAAGAAACTGTGAGCATAGAATCTAGCCATTTCAATAGTAAATTGATGAGACTTTGTCTCTAGTACTGCACTTAAAATCATAAAGTCTAGGTATCATAGATGAAAATTTCGTCTGAACAATTATGAAAGTATTTGTAGAAAGGGCAAAGGGAAGCTACATTACAGTGGTGGGAAAGTGACTGAAGCCAAGATGCCAGGTCATGACCAATAACACTGCAGATTCTTCTGGATTTTATCAAGAATCTCTAAATATATACCGGGATCTCTGTACTATATGTTGTAGCAATATTCAAAGCATGGCTGAATAGTAAACATTTAAATATGTAAAATAGATTCTGGTAAGAAAAAATATCTAAGACAACACAGAAGCAGGGTAGACTGGGCTGTTTAGTATACTAGAAAAAAATATTTTTTCTATTTAATTTGTCTGTGGTCAGTTATGGCTCTCCATTACTTCCTATCCTTTTTCACAGTTAGGAAGACTTGTCTTTTCCCCATGTTTTCCAATCTCTGTTCTGCCATTCATTTACACAAGCTAATTAGGTTAAGGTATATTATGGTGCCCTCCAACGAGGAATGAACTCTGTGTGACTTACCTGGGTGACTTCTAAAGAGCAGTTTAATGAGCAGTTATGAGCAGTTAATGACATCAGTTAATGAGAGACGTTAACGACAGCTACTAGTCAGGCAGTGTAATAATATCTTTGGACTTACTTATTTCTATATTACTTATTATTAACGCTTTCTTTGATTATCTTGTTTCTTGTTATACTAATACACTGTTTTGAACCTACCATCTTGTTCCTTTTCTTACTTCCAGAACAAACTGATCACTACAATTTTGTGGCCAAGTTTTGCCACAACTCCACAACAAATTGGCAACAAAGATTCACAAAAGGGTATTTGTTGCTTTCCACTGTTCTTCTTGCCCTCAATAAAGACTTTGTATTCTATATTTTTCATTTGATTCTCTCATAAAATGAATATAATTTTCAATCTCTTCTACTGTGAGCATTTTTTGCTTTGATTTTTATATAGCTTTCTTTTTTAAACTTTGGTTTGTACTTAATTTTTGGAAGGATGTCTCCAGACTTTTCCTGCATATAAGACTTATATTAAATTTTTCGGAAATAATGAACATTTTTCGAATACTAAAAAAACTGAAAATAAAGTTTTCTGATTTATTTTTTAAATTAGTGAAGTAATGATTTTAGACAATTGATAAAGCTCAGATCAGTATCATTGTCAGAGAAGCCAGGAAGACACAGATATCTATTTAATTTTCAGACAAAAAGAAAAATGTGAAGAGTATGATAAAGTATCCAGTCCACTATAGCATTGTGGATGTCAAGACTTTCATTATTTAATTGTATGCGGAATCCCTTTGTTTTGACTAGTTTTCTATAGAACTGCATCTGTCTTAGACAATTCAATATGTTTCTAAGGTTTTATTTTTCTATTTACATATATTATTTTATGTTTCTTTGCTTACAAGAAACACTTTTTCATATTCTTTCAGGTCTTCAAATTAAATTGAAAAGTCTGAAGAATGGCTTTAAAATTTTATGATACAAAACAAGAAAGCAAACAAAAAAGTGAAGATTCTGATCTAAAACTTTTTAGTAAAGAAACTTCATCTCAACGAATGAAAAATTATTTTGTTTGTAATATTCAGTTTTGTGCTCTAAAAAATGGGTCAAGGCATTAGTCACTAAAATGTGTGTTAATGTATTTTAGAAGTAGATTAATTTACATTCAGGCTAATGTCCTCATATTATTATTTCTTTTTTTTTCACTAAAGTTCAACTAAATTCAAGACTCAGGAGCATATGAATGTAACAGGACATGTTAGGTATGAAGAGAAGTTTATGAGAAGGAGGATAGATAATAATGATTGACCTTTGACTTGAAGTGGTTAAGATTAGTATACAGAGAAGCATCCACATGGAAAGCTGTTCCACCAAGTAGCAGTTTTTGGAAAAAAAGCTCTTCAAGTAGAATTCGCTCCCTACTTTTGGAATATGAAGGAAGAGAGGGTGATTTGATTTCGTAGACATAGCTATAAAGGTCTGAACAGACAGTATGAAAATTCATCTGATCATTTATTATAGAAATGGCAGTAGTGATAGGCTTGTGTCTGCACGTAAAGATAAACCATCTTTAACAAAATTGCGAAAATCATTTTGAATTCTACAAAGGCTGGAAAGTGATGATTGTGTCTCTTCCAGTTGAAATATGGTTGAAATACTATGCAAAGATAAAACATGTCAGATAAAGTCATGGTCTTTCTGAAACATTAGAACGAACAGACTATTTTCCCACCATCTTTAACAATACATCATATATATGAGTTTCTCTTTGAGGTCTGTGTTATGAGGATGCATTTATATACAAAAATAATATTAATAATGTCTAAAAAGTTGTAGTAAGGGACTCTATTGAGTCCTACTTGTTATTACAAAAAGTTTTAATTCATGAAGTAGTCGTAAAAATAAGGAAATTATAAATAGAACATTTGGAAGATGCTAGAATGTCTGAGAGAATTTGAGTAAAATCTAAAGAATTTTAAAGGATTCTAGAATATGCGAATTAGGTGTTAGCCCCTATAAAAATGTTTTAGGAAGAGAGTAGTTAGTTGTTAATAGGATTTGCAGACCTTATTAACTCCGGCCCAATTCATGGATCTGTGCATCCCGCTGAAAGAATCTCTAAAAAAGTTACCAACCAACTAAAACCTGAAAGAGAACCTTATGGAACTATATGGGTAAATAGATATTTTTGACTCTTTCATTACCCAAACTTATAATTATTCTTTGTGTACACATTTGAGGATTTCCAAAAAGTATAGTACTTAAACTTTTTTGCTATCTTAACTGGGTAAAGATATTTGACACCTTCCTCCCCTTCGTAACACTTTGTGGTTTTTTTGAATGCAAATACTGTATATTTGTAAATATTTTTATTTAATGTTTTGGTAAATTAAATATTTGTTTGTGATTTATCTCTGAGTTTTAGTTAATCAAAAATCTTTTTTTGTTACACTTAACACATAACAGTCTTGAGTAAACTTGAGACTCAATAGATCTTTAAATGATCATTCATTATAACTGGAGAAAACATCAAGTTCTTATTAGTGATGAGAAAATGACACCGGCTTGGATTTTGTAGGGCTGAAATCTACAATCCAGTTCCCAATCCAGCTGCAAGTCTTTGATCAACTTGATTTGTATGTCCACAACTGTAGTATCCTCTGCATAGATTCTTAGGTAGGTCATTAATTGATCCTCTGAATTTTCAGCCTTGTGCCAAGTTAAGATAAGCAGAGCAAATAAGTGCCTTGTTTCAGAACAATAAGTAGCAAGCTTGTCTCACAAGACACTGCTATTGTGATTAACGTGATATTCACTTGGTGCTCCGAATTTGTAACCTTGTACCAGAGAAAGAAGCCTATTAAAGGTCCAAAATATTCCAGATTGGTGATAAAGTGCATTTTTTCCACAGACAACAAAGTAAAAAGACCAGACGTTTTGCAAGAGTGTCTCTCTCATGAATATAAATTCATTTTTTTTACACTATTGATTGTATGTAATGATAAAAATGATCCTTTATCGTCCATTTGATTGTGTCTGCTGTCTGAAGCCAAACCAAGCAAATATCATGCATATAAATGATTATTGGTACTTGGAACGATGAAAGTCTTTTATTTCATCTTTCCCTCTCTATATTTATCTTATGTTTCTTTTTCTCTCTCTCTCAATTTCTATAATTTCTCTTTCTAAATGACCGAATAAAAAAATGGAATATTCAAATCAGAGAGAGAGAGAGAGAGAGAGAGAGAGAGGAGGGGAGGGTAGAGTAGAGAAATTCAAAGAGAGAGGGAGAGAGGTGGTAGAGAAATTCAGTGGGAGTGAGGGAGCAAAAGAGAAGGGGAAACGGAGAGATTTAAAAAGAGTGAGGAATTGAGAGAAACCAAGGCAGAATGATAAGAAACTAAATGAGAGGAGATGAGGAGATTTAAAGTGAAAAACGAAAAGAGTAAAAAATAAAAAAATTGAGACAGAGGTAAAAAATAAAAGAGAGTGAGGGTTGTTGTCGTTGTTGTTGTTGTTGGTGGTGTTGGTGGTAGTAGTGGTGGTGGTGGTGGTAGTGGTTATGTCAAACAGTATTTCTACGTTATCAAAATTTCTGTAAAACTGAACAATTCATTGTTGATTAAATTCGTTAATGAAACAAAATCCAGATTCGAAAAGATTAGACAAGTTCGAAAAAGAGAAGACTGAACAAAAGAAACTAAGAGAGAGAGAGAGAGAGAGAGAGAGAGAGAGAGAGAGAGAGAGAGAGAGAGAGTATCTGTGTGTAAATCGTTTGTTTTACATTTACAAAATATACATTCATGTATAGAAAAATTATTATTATTCTTCTTCTTAATACTACTACAACTACTTTAGTTCCCTAAATACAAGGCTCAAAAGCCAGTCAAGGTAGATAGTTACTTTGTGGGATTGTTGTAACAGCCTTATCGAGAGAAGGGTATAATACGAGGATATGTAGGAAATATACCAGTTAATCCTAGAATTTAAGAGCTTACGATTGTAGTGGTCGAGAAAGCATCTCACAAATCTAGTCTACAAATGAATTTGAGTATATCAGGAAAATCGGTAATTAAATAAATGAAACCAAACAACATAGGTAATGTGTTAAAATGTGGAGAAAAACGTCAAAACACCATAATGTTGTACAGTCAAAATTTTCCACAAAAATGTCCAGGCCTCAAAAAACACAATTCAGTATCTTGAAGAATACTTGGAATCATGAAAAGTGTGTTCATTTGTTGCAATTAAATTTTCATCGAGCACAAAGTCTAACAGTAATGCTGAATGAAGTTGTTGAATGGACGGAAAAGGAGCCAGAAGTGGAGGTTACGAGGATATGCACAAAAGGGTTGAGCCTAGATTTGAAGAGGCTAAAATTGTAATGCTCGAGGAAGCATCCTTGACAAATGAACAGGTCTGAAAAACAAGATGTCCGAGTAGAAGTTATTTCTTACCAAACGAATATGAAGAGAATGGGAATTTTATGTTTTTACTAATGTTAACCCAATAGACATCCTAAGAGACACTCAATCAACTTAGCCTGTAACTGCGTGAGAAAAAGGCTAGAAGTGCAGTAAATGAGGTTATGTTGCAAAAATAACGGCCAACCTGAGACTTGAAGAGATCCGAATTGTAGTAATTAGGAAAACCGGGAATTTGTTCCACAAAGCAGCTGTTCTTGGGAAGAAGCTGTCACGTAGTTTTCAAAGATAAAAGTCGCATGGTGGGTCCTAGCCGTGAAGATCTTAACGGCTGGGACTGAGCAATAGAGCTCATTTGTACATTTATTATAGTAATAGTGACGAAATAGTGAAAGACTCGTAACATTTCGTCTGTGGTATAGAGGTTGCTGGGTGGAGAATAATTTATTCCCCACAAAGCTTGCCATACCAAATAAATACCGTGACGGTGACGGTGTGTGTTTGGGGGAGTGAATGAATAATCTTGTCGGCACTTGTATCCGGTGGACAACAGTACCTACTTACCAGTTTTTCAAATTATGCTGAAAAGTGTTAGAAAAGGAGAGAGAGTAATATGGCTGTAAAAATAGTTATATATATACATACATACAAACATATATATATATATTATATAATAATTATAATATCATATATATATATATATATATATATATATATATATATATATATATATATAACACGATCCCTGGCTGAGTCCAGCCAACCTTTCTGATGTTTGGTCGATTCCGCCCACGTTGTGTTTGTTGATCTCGGAATTGTTTGTATCTCCACGGAACGATGGTTTATTCAACTTACAGCTAATTGAATTTGGACTGGCCGTCTCTTGCAATATCCCTGGGGACAGGCTATTTCAGCTTGTCCGCATCAATTCATTGATGGTTCGCGTCTCATTGAATTTCGTTTTCCACCCCTGTGTTATTAAAAAGACACAAAACCGGAGTGTTGAAGTTAGTTACGGGATTTTTATCCCCCCCTTTTATATATGGCTCACTGTTTGGACATGTAAGTAATATTATTTAACCCTTTCGACTTCCAGTGGAAGGGGAGAAAACTTACTCTCTGTTATTGTCTTCCTGTTCCTATCAGCTGTTCTGCTAATCAATAATTCTTCTTGAAATCCACTTAAAATTAATACCAGGCATTTGAAAATAAGGTTATATATATATATATATTAAGTAAAGAACAGGTAGGAAAAAGTGTCTTTGACGAACCGTCTTTAAAAATTCATGAAAAAGCTTATTAAAGTTGAACATGTCAGATTAAAACATTTGTTTCCAACATGTTCTTTACTTATTCTATTCATCTTGTCGGATTTCAATTATTATATTTAACACACACACACACACACACACACACACACACACACACACACACACACACACACACACACACATACATATATATATATATAAATGCTGCTTGATTTTACATGTCAACTCTTGTTGGGTTATGTAAGAAAACCCTAATAAAAAGCGAACATACTACTCAGCAGGAATAGCTAGCCAAAATAAAGTCCTTTAGCCTTTACACCACGCCAAGGGTCCCAGAGAGGGCGAGAGCATGAAAATATTGAAGGAGAAAAAGCAAGATTGAAGAGAGAAAAGAGACAGAACAGAAAGAGAGACTGAAAGCAGCAGTGGAAAGGAGATAGAGAGAAAAAGAAAGAACAAAACGAGGAAAGAGGATAAAAAGGGAAAACGAGAAAGAAGAAAGAAAGCATGTTTAAGAGAAAAATAAAACAAACATGGAAAAGCAAGTGGAAATTATGTACGGCAAAGGGCAAAATAAAATGGTTGGGATAAAGAAAAAGGAGAGGAACACTGAAGAGCTGAATGAATAAACGACGAACGAGAGAACGAATGAAAGAGAGAGAAATACGGTAAGAAAAATGAGAAGAATAAAAGACGAGTGAGAGAAAGAAAAAGAGAGAAATACGTTTTTATAGAAATAAAGAAAAGATAAGAAACGTAAGCAAGAAATTCTAAGAGAGTTAATTTGATTATTTTGTTCATTTATAATGAATCAGACAAAATGGAGCGTCTTGATTTCAGGAAAATTCTTTCTTTTTTCTTTTTAGTTTCTTTTTCCTCAATCTGCTTCTATGTCAATCTTCCTTTTTCCCTCGCTTCTTACTTTTTCTTCGCTTTGTTGCGGAAAAGTCTTTTTTCAGTGGAATCAAAATTTGCGGTTCTTTAAGGCCTACTCCTTAGCATTCAGAGGACAGTTTATTTGGAGTGGGCACAGCTTGTGTTTTGATTGGAAATTCATTGTTCCGAGGTAGTTATATTATTTCCCAGTCTTCAATTCCATGCGAGAAGGAAGCACCTGGTCGTCTCCATTACTGACAAATATGCATTGTTTTCTCCACTATTGCCAGCAATATTATTCAATCTCAATTGGATTTTATCTGCTTTGAAAAAATAAAAAAATGTTTAACAAAATAGAAACCGGAAAAATAAAACTTATTTAAGGATTTAGACAATTTCTTATTACTGAGAATATTCCGTAGATGAGCAATGTGATTAAGAGGTATTTTTCAATTCAACCATTTGCAATGATGTAATTACCTTTAACACAAATGTAGTTTTTTAAAAATTATTATTCCGTTTAGCTCACTATGTTGACGGATGCATTGTTTAAAACTTTCCTGTTTCGGATGTAATAATCAAATCAATCGACAAAATAATAAAAAGAATTAATTATTAAAAAATAAACTTGTATAAATATTCCTGAGTATGATATGAAAAGCAGGGGTGCTGTACATTATGTGGTCGTGTGTGTAGGGAAAATGCAATCGACGTGCCGAGATCAAATTCCGTTTGAGTTCGTTGAATTCATGTTCGCACAAATGCTGTTAGAAATGTTTAGTCTATCTCTCGTCCCCACTGCTATGCGTTAAATAGCAATGCAGATTGGGTACTTTTGCCTTGATTGGTAACTGAACTAGGAGAAAGATAACTCTAAATTCAGAGCTGGGCATGGAGCTGAGCAACTACACAACGTACCAGCCGTAATTGCAACGGAAATCGATCTATCTTGGCGAGATTTTGGCCTTATACTCCATAGGAGAGTCTCATGCTGCTAACGATGGGGATAGCTACCTAACACTGGTGTATGGAAAGTTGAAATGATGATAAAATATATATAATAGTAAACTAATTTCAATGTTCTTGTCTGATTTTTATTAGACGGAATGTTTCAAGAATAATATGAGCAATAAATATAACATATTTTCATCGATTTTACTTGTTTTTAAAAACAACGTTTCGACATTATTTAAAAAAAAACAACCGTTTTTTCCTCAGGTGTCTACTACGTTTCAAGGTGCACTGAAACAGCAGAATATACATAAAAAAACTAAACAAGATATTAAAAAGCACAAAAATTGTTCAAAATTAAATGCACAAGTGCTCAACACTTGTGAAATATCAATCCTTCAATATGGCAGCGAATACTGGACAATTTCGTCGCAGATGGAAACTGAAGTCAATATAAATCTCTTTCAACAGCAGGAAACTGAAAATAGGAACGAAACTTTCGAGCAATGAGGAAGTTTTAAAGACAACTAGAACAATGTGAGCACTGGCTTAGGAAGAGACTGTAGAAATTTCTGGGACACGCAATAAAGAAATAAGGTTTGGAGAATTTGGTTCTCGCAGGACATGAATATTGTTACCACATCTAATCTGGTACTCTTGCTATATATTTAGAGATTCTTGATAAAATCCAAAGAAGAATTTGCAGTGTTATTGGGTTTGACCTGGCACCTCGGCTTCATTTGTTTTACCACTGCCCTAAGGTAGTTTCTCTGTGCTTTTTCTACAAATACTTGATGGTAATTGTTCTATGGCGCTTAGACTTTATGAATTTAAGCGCAGTACTAGATTGGCAGCAAGGTCTCATCATTTTACGATTGAAATGGCTAGATGTAACATTTTCTTCTGTTGCACTTCTGACTTATGGAACTCTTTTCTAAGTTTCTTGCTTCCCAAAAAACTGTGACCTTCAAAAATTTAAATGCAATGTCAGTCATTATCTTCTGTCCTCTTGTTCTTTTATTGTCCTTAGTCTTATGATATTTTATCATATATTCTAACACTCAGTCACCCCTTTAATCTTAGTGGCTTTATTGCGTTGTTTGGTGTAAAATGATTAAAAAAAAGAGAGACCTAGTGAAGCAGCGGGTAATCTACTTAACAAGCTCATGTAAAGGGATGACAGAACATGAACTGAGCGGAATGGTGCATAGAAAAATACTGCTTAGACCTAAGAAAGTCTAAAGAAAGTTGTGAGAAGCCATGATCGTCTATGCTTAAAAAAGGCAATGGTCATTAATTAGCACAAAGTCGCTAGTAATACCATATCTGGCGATTAAAAGACTATAACTTCTTTCGCAATGAGTACTCTGGACAACAGTCAGTAAATGAACAAAGTAGTCATCTAGGCCATAGACTACAAATCTTTCCTGGGTGAACTTATATCGATTTAGAACATTCGGAATGGTACCGACTGGTTGCTCCAGCCAATATGTGCCCATTGATATTTACTTCCAGCGGGGGAATTGATTTGAGATGGACTTTTGCCAAGAACTTTAAATACAAATTCATTCAATGATGCTTCATTGAAAACCTGGGTAAAGGCAGTAAGTCTTACTCTTGACAAATGTGCTTTTTTTCGCAAATGTGAATTGGTAAATGTCGATATCACCCAAATGTTTTTAAGACGGCGATACAAAAGACAGGTTGAAATTTTATGAAATTATTCCATTTGGCTGTGGAAATTGTACATTTATCTTTAACAGCAGCGTCAATGGGCCTGCATTTCTATTTAAACGCCTGAGTTTTTCAAAGTAGTCAGTCATCTTCTACTAAGACTAAACCGTTGCTGATGCTACTACGTATAATTTATACAGCCAATTATTTGAGTCAAATAGTTGAGATAAAAAAGCGCTTATCTCCCTTTGGTAAAGGTAAGTCTTGTGGGTCAAATGATAACCGATTTGTGACGTCAATCCACATAGTGACTTGAGCACTAGTCATTTTTCAGTTCGTGGACAGCACACAAACGAGAAGGTTGTTCTGACAAACACATGGCGCCGTATCCCGCTGGGACGTAGGTTAATCTGGCCTCTTTAAATCTGGAGTCAGAAAATAGACTTTTTCGGAAGTATCTTCAAATTATGTGTAAGACCTTTTCTTTTGTTCCTCTTATATTTTGCCTTGCGGTAGATATAAGTGATATGTATTTTGGAACGTGTGGACACTTGTATATATGTATAATTTCGTGTATGTAATTGTTGTAGATCTTCATCGCAAATTTGTTGTGGCAAATCTTAACGTAAATCTTCGTCGCCAATTTGTTGATATGGCGGAACTTTGCCGTAAAGTTGTAGTGACTGGTTTGGTCGGAAGTAAGACACGGAACACAGAAGTTAGGTTCAAAACAGTGTATTAGTATAACAAGAACATATGTAGGAGGTAAGTGTTAGTAGTTAAGTAAATAGAAATAAATAAGTCCGAACGGTACAATTACGCTGCTTATTGCCTGAATAGTAGCTGGCTTTAATTGCGCACTTAACCACCGTCAACTCCAGCTTTTACAATCTGAATCATAAATATTTTCATACCTCTTAATGTAAGACGCAAAGGTTCTTCGGGAGCGTATGTAAAATTCTCTATCGCTCTCCAAATGGTGTCTTGTGAAAAAGATTTTTTTTCACTGGTTTTAGTTCGACTTATTAGTTCCAACACTTTTGAAATTCGATTTGTCTTCCTTGGTTTTCCTTCTGAGTTGGAAGAAATAATTTTTCCATTTTTTCTTGTTGTGCGTTCTGGAACTTTACCAGCTCTAATAAAATGTTCTTGAAATCCTCTATTTTGTGTCCTTTTCCTTTTCATGTGTACATATTATAAATGTCTGTCTTTACTCACAAATCCATCACGTTATGTTGCAAGAGACTGTTTTTTTCGCGTATTAGGGAAACATATTCTCTTCGCAGCGTCTATCTCAAATGCGTCCCTGCAGACACTGACTGACCGATGAAGGTTACATGACCGGCCAAACGCAGAGCACACTTTTTTAGGAAAAAAATTAGAGGTTCAACTATTCTTGATAGAATCTAGCCTTCAGTAAGGGGAAAACGTCCCGGAAAAATTGAATTCAAAGATTTGAGTACACACCATTCAAACAATGCTACTTAAAGTTTAAGTGCTTTACATTTACGACCACCTCCTGCAGCAATATTTTTTGCGGAAAAAAACATTCTGTAATTGCTTTTAATTTGTACGTAAAAATAGCGAACTGTTTTGGCAAAATTTTATTGTGTTGGCGCGTCAGCAACACGCATTTTTCGACTATCATTTCTACACAAAAGCTGCAAGAATTTGCTTTGCTTCAATAGAATATTGCGTGTAAGAGTCACAACCAAATGTTCTTTTCCCAGCCCTATATTAAGTTATTTTAAAAATAACGAAGAAAGATGACACGTCACACGACTAAAATGTTATTTTGATTTATAATGAATCATCAGAATCGACTAAATTCTAATTTAAATGTAGTTTAAGAATGTCTATCAAATCAGTTACACCATTTTAAATGATCATTTTCTGAAAAAAAAAAATTTCTAAGTTTCGACGAAAATAAATAAGCAGATAAACTGAATTTTTTCCCCTAAAATTAATAAGAGCTGTGTGTCGGGGTGGCGTTTACTACAGACCCGAGAATATATCGTATCGAAAATCGTAATTTATTTACGTTTGTTGTTTTAGATATTCTACAGTCGGAACATTTTATGTCCCTAAATTATAAAGAAAGGAATATTTTTTATGTCCTTCTATTTGAACTGGTAAGATCATCTTGGATGTGCGTTGTGGTGCAGTGGATATCGACTCGGAACGACAAATCGGGGGGGGGAATTCCACAGTTCGAATTCCACTTTGTACAAATACCTTTGTGAAAAGTATCAATGAATCGTGTTAATATTATTTCTACAATTGCAAATAATTGTTATACTTTCCTTTTTAGGATAAGAGTTTAGTATACGCCAAGGATCAGTTAAAAATCTTCTATAATAATAATAATAATAATAATAATAATAATAATAATAATGACAAAAAATTACAAAAAGGTATAAAAGATGAATGATTTAAACTTATTTATAAATGGAACTCTGTCTGTGTGTGTGTGCGTGTGTGTCCGTTACCAATAGACTCCGAAACGGCTAAACCGATTTTCTTGAAAATTTCCACAGTTGTACTATAAGCATCTGCGAGTGTTTTTAGATAGGTTTTGTGTCGAGGTACCCCCAATAAATATCGAAAGTCGATAATCGAAAAAATCGGGTTATAGAAGGAGTGGTTCGATTTTAATCAATTTGATACGCTCATAGACAAAGACATAAGAAACGATATTCAGAAGTTTCAAGGTTGCAGTTCTTACAATAATGCAGAAAATCGATAATATATACCGGGTCTGATCAAAATCAGTTTTTCAGCCCTTTTATTTTAGTTTTTGCTTTGGGTTTGGCTCTAAGTAGGTATAATTGTAGTTCTTAGTCTCAGCCATGATACCATTTACCCAGAGAACTTATTTACCCTTCAAAATTCAGTTTACGACGAAAAAACCTATTTGATATCGATACCAGGAAATCAAAATTTGACTTATATCCATTTACTTTTCTTTCAGTCTACGGTTTCGCTTTAACTGGAGACAACTGTTGCTTTTTAGTCTTTCGTGCCAACGTCCAAAGAGTCTTAGTTCCAGAACCATGGATTAGTTTTAAAGCTTTCGTTACACCCGAGCAACGCCGGGTTATACTGCTAGTACAAAATAAGAAAGTAAAAAATGGAAAGAAAACAAGGTGGGTAGAAAATATACATAAAGAGGATGAAGATGAAAGAAACAAAAAGAGACAGGCAGGCAGGTTGGCATGATGGATTCAAAAGATGAAGCTAACAAGGCCAGAGGGGAAACAGTGAATAACATACATTAAAAGGTTTTGGGTGGGAGAACAAAAGTAAGAGAGATAACACATCACTCAATAAATCCTGGGCCTAAGAACACAACCACTTCTGGCAAAATTAGACTTTATTTAATAACAAAATACACCTTAATTTCTGATATCACATCTTCATTGGAGCCAAATCTCTTCCCCTGGAGCATTCTATTGAGATCTGCAAACAACCAGTAGTTGTTGGTGGTCAGATCTGTAGAACAGGGTGAATGCAGAAGCGATTAAAAGTAGTAGATTGTAGTTTTGTTAATGCTCACCAATATACAAGGCCCAAAGAAATTGATTACTGAAAGAAATCATTGTGTGATCAGTAAAAGTAGAAGGTAAAAGGGATAGTTTATGAGGTATATATGATAGACAATGGTTAAGATTGCCTTGCCAGGGATCTCTTTTTTAGGGAGTCTGTTCCACAAAGTAGTGATTCTAGAGAAGTTCTTATTAGTGCAATATGAAAGAAATGAGGCTGGTTCGCCTCCCTGTACGTGACCTGGCTAGTCTTAGCTGTGAGAATTAGAGTTGGTGGCACTAAGGAATATAGTTCATCAGAACATTTCCCATATAAATAGCGATATAATAGCGAGAGGCTTGCAACGTTTCGTCTGCGGGAAAGAGGTTGTAGGGCGGAAAATAATTCATCACCCACAAGGCCGCCTAAGCGCTTTTGAACTCTATAAAGAGTAGAAAGTGAAGATTAGGCTGCTCAAGCACCAGAGGAAAAATGTTAAATAATCAAGATGAAAATCCTGTTATTGTTTACCCACCTCTATTAAAATGATTACAATACATCTGAAGTAGTTTAGAGCTTCTAACAGTTGAAATGTTGTGTGTTTAATAAGCAAGATAAAGATATTAGACCTAACAAAAAGCACGTAATAATGCTAATTCCTCTGACGACACTACCGTTTAATCTCGTCTCGATCAAAAATCTGCCGAGGATGACAAAGCAAACCTCGCTGCTGAGCTTAAAAAAGACCTCCAGTCTGTGGTGAACTGGGGTAAGAAATGGTTCGTGAATTTTAATGCTTCCAAAACGAAGCTGCTATCTATTAAACATCATAGATAATCACTCCTACCCTCATTAGCATGGATGAGGCTAGTCTCCCTTAAAGCAAAACACTACGCCTCCTCAGTGGAATGACTATATCGAATCCATAGCTAAATCTGCTGCTAAGAAGGTCGGTTCTCTGTGTAGGGCCAGGAAAGTTTTCCCGTCTAAAACCATCCTGCACATCTATAAATCTATCATCCGCCCGTGCATTGAATACTGCTGTCATATCTGGTCGGCTGCTCTAACTATCCATCTAGGGGTCCCTGACAAAATCTATCGGAGAATCTGTAATGTAATCGATCCCGACTTGGCTGCTCAGATACAGTCACTTTCTCACCGGCGTAATGGGGCTTCCCTGTGTCCCTTTTACAAATACTTACACGGCTTCTGCTCCGATGAACTGAGCTCTCTGGTTCCTCCTACGTATGAATTTACTCAAGCCACAAGATGAGCAACTAGATCCCACCCTTTTACTGAGAAATCAATAAAATGTAAACGCAAATTCTACTCCAACAGCTTCTTTTATCGCACATCCCACCTGTGTAATTCTCTTCCATTTACTTACTTCCCCGACAGCTACAATCTCCAAGAATTTAAATATAAAGTCAATAGACATCTCCTATCTCAGTGACTTGTATCCTCTCTCTCTCTCTCATGTTCCTTTTTCCCCCCACTCCACTCTCATCAGTATTCTCATCCTTCTCTTACCCACTTTCTTGACACCCCCTATAACCTGTCACTCTTTCTCATAATCTCTATGTAACCCCCTGCGCACTTGTGGCAATAAACTGCCTTGCTTGGGGCGATATGATTATAAAAAGAAAATCTCAAGCATTACGGCATAACAAAAATCAGAATGGAAGGTTCAAGATTTTTAAATTTAAATTCATATCGATAAACGCAAGCGTCCTTCAAAGAAAAAATTCAAGTTTAGATTAATGTGTATTTCGAAAAGCCTGATCAATTCCACTTTTGAAACCCACAAAGGAAAACGTTGGAAATATATGACTTGAACCCGATTAAACATTCATGATACTAAGCCTGACTACAATAAAAGTTTAAATAGTGGTGAAGCGGAGGAGGTAGGGAAAACATTGCTTGTCTTACATATTTACATATCCTCAAACAAAATAGATAGCGTTTTAATTAGAACTTAATAAATTTCTGACGAAACATATGACACAAGTTCCTTCTGGGACCTAGCCAACCATTTTGAAAATTTCGAGAACCAGTTACACTGACTCAGCTGCCAATCAGATATTATTTTTAAGGTGCCCGCGTAACCACTTTCCCAGACCATATCGTTAACCTCTTCATCACAAGGTTTCGGCTGCCCATAATATCCGAATTTTTGAGACGGTATATTAGTGCCTACTAATAAATTTTGAAGATCTTGGAAGAACTACAGTACTTTTGTGAGTTGCACAAGACAAAGCGGTTTGGAGAAAACTAATAATTTGTTTTTTTACAGAAAAATGTTTACAGTGTAAAAGTCCAGGAAGCCACTCGAGGTAGTGAGTTACAAAGTAAGAGGCACAGTATAAGCAGATATCTGGGAAGATAAATGTTAATTCTAGACTTGAAGTGGTTAAGATTGTAGTGATTAGGAAATCATCCTCTTGACAATCAGTTACACAAAGTAGTGGTTCGTGGGAAGAAGATGCTGGAGTGGAACTTACGTCTCACCAATGAAATACGAAGAGAATAAGGCTGGTTAACTACAATGTGCGTAGCATGGCGGGTTTTAGCCATTAATGTTAGAACTGGTTGAACTAAGGAATGTAGTTCCTCTGAACATTTTTCATGGAAATAACGATAAAGCAGCGAGAGGTTTGTGACGTTTCACCTGTAAGAGAAAGTAGTAGGGTGGAAAAGTTGTCATTCACAATGACGGGGAGATGCTTTCAGACTTTACCGAAACTGGGAAATGAAAACTCCATTTTTGCCCTGATCTGGCTTTTTTAATGGTAGAGAATAGCAGGAGGAGTGACGTACGTATGAGTTTTATTTGAAGTCTGAGTTAAACTTAAGGTCAAATAGTCACTCAAGTAACGGGGCCTCCCTGAGGGAACTTTCATGTATCGTGATTGATGATAGTTCAGATTCCAAATGGCAATGAAATGTAGCTAGTTTGGTTTCCGAGGCAATGAATTTAGCCAACCTGTTATTTCCTCACTGAGTTGTTAGAGGTCAGAGGAGAGATTAACTGCCAGAATTTGGTAGTCTTGAGTTTTGAAGGTGTGCCGTATAAGCTAGTATCATTATTCATACATGAAGCGAATATACATTTAGGCATATCATTTATGTAGAGTAAAAAGAGTTGGTCCGAAAAACAACATTTGAGGTACGCCTGCGTTGATTCTTCTTTTCTAGGTGGCCTGTTCTTTGAGGACGTAGGCGATCATGGCTTTCCACGTCTACCTATCCCTGGTGGCTCTAAGCACATTTTCTCTTGTAACAACACGCAACATCTGTTCTGTCATCCACATGCTCAGGCCTTGCAAATATGTTATCTGCTGCTTTCCTCTGTCTTTTTTCCCCTCTATCTGGCCTGTTTCATATCTCCCTATCCCTGGTGGCTCTAAGCACATTTTCTCCTGTAACACCATGCAACCCCTGTTCTGTCATCCACATGCTCAGGCCTTTCAAATATGTTATCTGATGCTTTCCTCTGTCTTTTTTCCCCTCTATCTGGCCTGTTACACATCTCCCTATCCCTGGTGGCTCTAAGCACATTTTCTCCTGTAACACCACGCAATTCCCTGTTTTGTCATCCACATGCTCAGGCCTTTCAAATATGTTATCTGCTGCTTTCCTCTGTCTTTTTTCCCCTCTATCTGGCCTGTTACACATCTCCCTATCCCTGGTGGCTCTAAGCACATTTTTTCCTGTAATACAATGCAACACCTGTTCTTTCATGCACCAACTCAGGCCTTTCAAATATGTTATCTGCTGCTTTCCTCTGTCTTTTTTCCCCTCTATCTGGCCTGTTCCACATCTTCCTATCCCTGGTGGCTCTAAGCACATTTTCTCCTGTAACACCATGCAATACCTGTTCTGTCATCCACATGCTCAGGCCTTTTAAATATGTTATCTGCTGCTTTCCTCTGTCTTTTTCCCCACTATCTGGCCTGTTCCACATCTCCCTATCCCTGATGGCTCTAAGCACATTTTCTCCTTTAACACCATGCAACACCTGTTCTGTCATCCACATGCTCAGGCTTTTCAAATATGTTATCTGCTGCTTTCCTCTGTCTTTTTTCCCCTCTATCTGGCCTGTTACACATCTCCCTATCCCTGGTGGCTCTAAGCACATTTTTTCCTGTAATACAATGCAACACCTGTTCTTTCATGCACCAACTCAGGCCTTTCAAATATGTTATCTGCTGCTTTCCTCTGTCTTTTTTCCCCTCTATCTGGCCTGTTCCACATCTTCCTATCCCTGGTGGCTCTAAGCACATTTTCTCCTGTAACACCATGCAATACCTGTTCTGTCATCTACATGCTCAGGCCTTTTAAATATGTTATCTGCTGCCTTCCTCTGTCTTTTTCCCCACTATCTGGCCTGTTCCACATCTCCCTATCCCTGATGGCTCTAAGCACATTTTCTCCTTTAACACCATGCAACACCTGTTCTGTCATCCACATGCTCAGGCCTTTCAAATATGTTATCTGCTGCTTTCCTCTGTCTTTTTCCCCTCTATCTGGCCTGTTCCACATCTCCCTATCCCTGGTGGCTCTAAGCACATTTTTTCCTGTGACACCACGCAACCCCTGTTCTGTCATCCGCATGCTCAGGCCTTTCAAATATGTTATCTGCTGCTTTCCTCTGTCTTTTTCCCCTCTATCTGGCCTGTTCCACATCTCCCTATCCCTGGTGGCTCTAAGCACATTTTCTCCTGTAACACCATGCAATCCCTGTTCTGTCATCCACATGCTCAGGCCTTTCAAATATGTTATCTGCTGCTTTCCTCTGTCTTTTTTCCCCTCTATCTGGCCTGTCCCACATCACCCTATCCCTGGTGGCTCTAAGCAAATTTTCTCCTGTAACACCATGCAACCCCTGTTCTGTCATCCACATGCTCAGGCCTTTCAAATATGTTATCTGCTGTTTTCCTCTGTCTTTTTTCCCCTCTATCTGGCCTGTTCCACATCTCCCTATCCCTGGTGGCTCTAAGCACATTTTCTCCTGTAACACCATGCAACCCCTGTTCTGTCATCCACATGCTCAGGCCTTTCAAATATGTTATCTGCTGCTTTCCTCTGTCTTTTTTCCCCTCTATCTGGCCTGTTCCACATCACCCTATCCCTGGTGGCTCTAAGCAAATTTTCTCCTGTAACACCATGCAACCCCTGTTCTGTCATCCACATGCTCAGGCCTTTCAAATATGTTATCTGCTGCTTTCCTCTGACTTTTTTCCCCTCTATCTGGCCTGTTCCACATCTCCCTATCCCTGGTGGCTCTAAGCACATTTTCTCCTGTAACCCCATGCAACCCCTGTTTTGTCATCCACATGCTCAGGCCTTTCAAATATGTTATCTGCTGCTTTCCTCTGTCTTTTTCCCCTCTATCTGGCCTGTTCCACATCTCCCTATCCCTGGTGGCTCTAAGCACATTTTCTCCTGTAACACCACGCAATCCCTGTTCTGTCATCCACATGCTCAGGCCTTTCAAATATGTTATCTGCTGCTTTCCTCTGTCTTTTTCCCCTCTATCTGGCCTGTTCCACATCTCCCTATCCCTGGTGGCTCTAAGCACATTTTTTCCTGTAATACCATGCAACCCCTGTTCTGTCATCCATATGCTCAGGCCTTTCAAATATGTTATCTGCTGCTTTCCTCTGTCTTTTTCTCCTCTATCTGGCGTGTTCCACATCTCCCTATTCCTGGTGGCACTAAGCACATTTTTTCCTGTAACACCATGCAACCCCTGTTCTGTCATCCGCATGCTCAGGCCTTTCAAATATGTTATCTGCTGCTTTCCTCTGTCTTTTTTCCCCTCTATCTGGCCTGTTCCACATCTCCCTATCCCTGGTGGCTCTAAGCACATTTTCTCCTTTAACATCATGCAACCCCTGTTCTGTCATCCACATGCTCAGGCGTTTCAAATATGTTATCTGCTGCTTTCCTCTGTCTTTTTTCCCCTCTATCTGGCCTGTTCCACATCTCCCTATCCCTGGTGGCTCTAAGCACATTTTTTCCTGTAATACCATGCAACCCCTGTTCTGTCATCCATATGCTCAGGCCTTTCAAATATGTTATCTGCTGCTTTCCTCTGTCTTTTTCTCCTCTATCTGGCGTGTTCCACATCTCCCTATTCCTGGTGGCACTAAGCACATTTTTTCCTGTAACACCATGCAACCCCTGTTCTGTCATCCGCATGCTCAGGCCTTTCAAATATGTTATCTGCTGCTTTCCTCTGTCTTTTTTCCCCTCTATCTGGCCTGTTACACATCTCCCTATCCCTGGTGGCTCTAAGCACATTTTTTCCTGTAATACAATGCAACACCTGTTCTTTCATGCACCAACTCAGGCCTTTCAAATATGTTATCTGCTGCTTTCCTCTGTCTTTTTTCCCCTCTATCTGGCCTGTTCCACATCTTCCTATCCCTGGTGGCTCTAAGCACATTTTCTCCTGTAACACCATGCAATACCTGTTCTGTCATCCACATGCTCAGGCCTTTTAAATATGTTATCTGCTGCTTTCCTCTGTCTTTTTCCCCACTATCTGGCCTGTTCCACATCTCCCTATCCCTGATGGCTCTAAGCACATTTTCTCCTTTAACACCATGCAACACCTGTTCTGTCATCCACATGCTCAGGCCTTTCAAATATGTTATCTGCTGCTTTCCTCTGTCTTTTTCCCGTCTATCTGGCCTGTTCCACATCTCCCTATCCCTGGTGGCTCTAAGACATTTTTTTCTGTAACACCACGCAACCCCTGTTCTGTCATCTGCATGCTCAGGCCTTTCAAATATGTTATCTGCTGCTTTCCTCTGTCTTTTTCCCTCTATCTGGCCTGTTCCACATCTCCCTATCCCTGGTGGCTCTAAGCACATTTTCCTGTAACACCACGCAATCCCTGTTCTGTCATCCACATGCTCAGGCCTTTCAAATATGTTATCTGCTGCTTTCCTGTCTTTTTCCCCATTCAAGCCTGTCCCACATCTCCCTATCCCTGGTGGCTCTAAGCACATTTTCTCCTGTAACCCCATGCAACCCTGTTTTGTCATCCACATGCTCAGGCCTTTCAAATATGTTATCTGCTGCTTTCCTCTGTCTTTTCCCCTCTATCTGGCCTGTTCCACATCTCCCTCATCCCTGGTGGCTCTAAGCACATTTTCTCCTTTAACATCATGCAACCCCTGTTCTGTCATCCACATGCTCAGGGCGTTTCAAATATGTTATCTGCTGCTTTCCTCTGTCTTTTTTCCCCTCTATCTGGCCTGTTCCACATCTCCCTATCCCTGGTGGCTCTAAGCAGTTTTCTCCTTTAACATCATGCGCCAACCCCAGGCCTGTCATCCACATGCTCAGGCGTTTCAAATATGTTATCTGCTGCTTTCCTCTGTCTTTTTTCCCTCTATCTGGCCTGTTCCACATCTCCCTATCCCCAGTGGCTCTAAGCACATTTTTTCCTGTAATACCATGCAACCCCTGTTCTGTCATCCATATGCTCAGGCCTTTCAAATATGTTATCTGCTGCTTTCCTCTGTCTTTTTCCCTCTATCTGGCGTGTTCCACATCTCCCTATTCCTGGTGGCACTAAGCACATTTTTTCCTGTAACACCATGCAACCCCTGTTCTGTCATCCGCATGCTCAGGCCTTTCAAATATGTTATCTGCTGCTTTCCTCTGTCTTTTTTTTTCCCCTCTATCTGGCCTGTTCCACATCTCCCTATCCCTGGTGGCTCTAAGCACATTTTCTTTTCCTGTAACACCACGCAATCCCTGTTTTGTCATCCACATGCTCAGGCCTTTCAAATATGTTATCTGTTGCTTTCCTCTGTCTTTTTCCCCTCTATCTGGCCTGTTACACATCTCCCTATCCCTGGTGGCTCTAAGCACATTTTTTCCTGTAATACAATGCAACACCTGTTCTTTCATGCACCAACTCAGGCCTTTCAAATATGTTATCTGCTGCTTCTTCTCGTCTTTTCCCTCTATCTGGCCTGTTCCACATCTCCTATCCCTGGTGGCTCTAAGCACATTTTCTCCTGTAACACCATGCAATACCTGTTCTGTCATCCACATGCTCAGGCCTTAAATATGTTATCTGCTGCTTTCCTCTGTCTTTTTCCCACTATCTGGCCTGTTCCACATTCCCCTATCCCTGATGGCTCTAAGCACATTTTCTCCTTTAACACCATGCAACACCTGTTCTGTCATCCACATGCTCAGGCTTTTCAAATATGTTATCTGCTGCTTTCCTCTGTCTTTTTCCCCTCTATCTGGCCTGTTACACATCTCCCTATCCCTGGTGGCTCTAAGCACATTTTTTCCTGTAATACAATGCAACACCTGTTCTTTCATGCACCAACTCAGGCCTTTCAAATATGTTATCTGCTGCTTTCCTCTGTCTTTTTTTTCCCCTCTATCTGGCCTGTTCCACATCTTCCTATCCCTGGTGGCTCTAAGCACATTTTCTCTCCTGTAACACCATGCAATACCTGTTCTGTCATCTACATGCTCAGGCCTTTTAAATATGTTATCTGCTGCCTTCCTCTGTCTTTTTCCCCACTATCTGGCCTGTTCCACATCTCCCTATCCCTGATGGCTCTAAGCACATTTTCTCCTTTAACACCATGCAACACCTGTTCTGTCATCCACATGCTCAGGCCTTTCAAATATGTTATCTGCTGCTTTCCTCTGTCTTTTTCCCCTCTATCTGGCCTGTTCCACATCTCCCTATCCCTGGTGGCTCTAAGCACATTTTTTCCTGTGACACCACGCAACCCCTGTTCTGTCATCCGCATGCTCAGGCCTTTCAAATATGTTATCTGCTGCTTTCCTCTGTCTTTTTCCCCTCTATCTGGCCTGTTCCACATCTCCCTATCCCTGGTGGCTCTAAGCACATTTTCTCCTGTAACACCATGCAATCCCTGTTCTGTCATCCACATGCTCAGGCCTTTCAAATATGTTATCTGCTGCTTTCCTATGTCTTTTTTCCCCTCTATCTGGCCTGTCCCACATCACCCTATCCCTGGTGGCTCTAAGCAAATTTTCTCCTGTAACACCATGCAACCCCTGTTCTGTCATCCACATGCTCAGGCCTTTCAAATATGTTATCTGCTGTTTTCCTCTGTCTTTTTTCCCCTCTATCTGGCCTGTTCCACATCTCCCTATCCCTGGTGGCTCTAAGCACATTTTCTCCTGTAACACCATGCAACCCCTGTTCTGTCATCCACATGCTCAGGCCTTTCAAATATGTTATCTGCTGCTTTCCTCTGTCTTTTTTCCCCTCTATCTGGCCTGTTCCACATCACCCTATCCCTGGTGGCTCTAAGCAAATTTTCTCCTGTAACACCATGCAACCCCTGTTCTGTCATCCACATGCTCAGGCCTTTCAAATATGTTATCTGCTGCTTTCCTCTGACTTTTTTCCCCTCTATCTGGCCTGTTCCACATCTCCCTATCCCTGGTGGCTCTAAGCACATTTTCTCCTGTAACCCCATGCAACCCCTGTTTTGTCATCCACATGCTCAGGCCTTTCAAATATGTTATCTGCTGCTTTCCTCTGTCTTTTTTCCCCTCTATCTGGCCTGTTCCACATCTCCCTATCCCTGGTGGCTCTAAGCACATTTTTTCCTGTAATACCATGCAACCCCTGTTCTGTCATCCATATGCTCAGGCCTTTCAAATATGTTATCTGCTGCTTTCCTCTGTCTTTTTCTCCTCTATCTGGCGTGTTCCACATCTCCCTATTCCTGGTGGCACTAAGCACATTTTTTCCTGTAACACCATGCAACCCCTGTTCTGTCATCCGCATGCTCAGGCCTTTCAAATATGTTATCTGCTGCTTTCCTCTGTCTTTTTTCCCCTCTATCTGGCCTGTTCCACATCTCCCTATCCCTGGTGGCTCTAAGCACATTTCTCCTGTAACACCACGCAATCCTGTTTTGTCATCCACATGCTCAGGCCTTTCAAATATGTTATCTGCTGCTTTCCTCTGTCTTTTTTCCCCTCTATCTGGCCTGTTACACATCTCCCTATCCCTGGTGGCTCTAAGCACATTTTTCCTGTAATACAATGCAACACCTGTTCTTTCATGCACCAACTCAGGCCTTTCAAATATGTTATCTGCTGCTTTCCTCTGTCTTTTTTCCCCTCTATCTGGCCTGTTCCACATCTTCCTATCCTGGTGGCTCTAAGCACATTTTCTCCTGTAACACATACAATACCTGTTCTGTCATCCACATGCTCAGGCCTTTTAAATATGTTATCTGCTGCTTTCCTCTGTCTTTTTCCCCACTATCTGGCCTGTTCCACATCTCCCTATCCCTGATGGCTCTAAGCACATTTTCTCCTTTAACACCATGCAACCCCTGTTCTGTCATCCACATGCTCAGGCCTTTCAAATATGTTATCTGCTGCTCTCCTGTCTTTTCCCCTCTATCTGGCCTGTTCCACATCTCCCTATCCCTGGTGGCTCTAAGCACATTTTTTCCTGTAACACCACGCAACCTGTTCTGTCATCCGCATGCTCAGGCCTTTCAAATATGTTATCTGCTGCTTTCCTCTGTCTTTTTCCCCTCTATCTGGCCTGTTCCACATCTCCTATCCCCTGGTGGCTCTAACACATTTTCTCCTGTAACACCACGCAATCCCTGTTCTGTCATCCATGTGCTCAAGGCCTTTCAAATATGTTATCTGCTGCTTTCCTCTGTCTTTTTTCCCCTCTATCTGGCCTGTCCCACATCTCCCTATCCCTGGTGGCTCTAAGCACATTTTCTCCTGTAACCCCATGCAACCCTGTTTTGTCATCCACATGCTCAGGCCTTTCAAATATGTTATCTGCTGCTTTCCTCTGTCTTTTTCCCCTCTATCTGGCCTGTTCCACATCTCCCTATCCCTGGTGGCTCTAAGCACATTTTCTCCTTTAACATCATGCAACCCCCTGTTCTGTCATCCACATGCTCAGGCGTTTCAAATATGTTATCTGCTGCTTTCCTCTGTCTTTTTTCCCTCTATCTGGCCTGTTCCACATCTCCCTATCCCTGGTGGCTCTAAGCACATTTTCTCCTTTAACATCATGCAACCCCTGTTCTGTCATCCACATGCTCAGGCGTTTCAAATATGTTATCTGCTGCTTTCCTCTGTCTTTTCCCTCTATCTGGCCTGTTCCACATCTCCCTATCCCTGGTGGCTCTAAGCACATTTTTCCTGTAATACCATGCAACCCCTGTTCTGTCATCCATATGCTCAGGCCTTTCAAATATGTTATCTGCTGCTTTCCTCTGTCTTTTTCCCCCTCTATCTGGCGTGTTCCACATCTCCCTATTCCTGGTGGCACTAAGCATTTTTCCTGTAACACCATGCAACCCTGTTCTGTCATCCGCATGCTCAGGCCTTTCAAATATGTTATCTGCTTTCCTCTGTCTTTTTTTCCCCTCTATCTGGCCTGTTCCATCTCCCTATCCCTGGTGGCTCTAAGCACATTTTCTCCTGTAACACCACGCAATCCTGTTTTGTCATCCACATGCTCAGGCCTTTCAAATATGTTGTATCTGCTGCTTTCCTCTGTCTTTTTTCCCCTCTATCTGGCCTGTTACACATCTCCCTATCCCTGGTGGCTCTAAGCACATTTTTTCCTGTAATACAATGCAACACCTGTTCTTTCATGCACCAACTCAGGCCTTTCAAATATGTTATCTGCTGCTTTCCTCTGTCTTTTTTCCCCTCTATCTGGCCTGTTCCACATCTTCCTATCCCCTGGTGGCTCTAAGCACATTTTCTCCTGTAACACCATGCAATACCTGTTCTGTCATCCACATGCTCAGGCCTTTTAAATATGTTATCTGCTGCTTTCCTCTGTCTTTTTCCCCACTATCTGGCCTGTTCCATCTCCCTATCCCTGATGGCTCTAAGCACATTTTCTCCTTTAACACCATGCAACACCTGTTCTGTCATCCACATGCTCAGGCCTTTCAAATATGTTATCTGCTGCTTTCCTCTGTCTTTTTCCCCTCTATCTGGCCTGTTCCACATCTCCCTATCCCTGGTGGCTCTAAGCACATTTTTTCCTGTAACACCACGCAACCCCTGTTCTGTCATCCGCATGCTGAGCCTTTCAAATATGTTATCTGCTGCTTTCCTCTGTCTTTTCCCCTCTATCTGGCCTGTTCCACATCTCCCTATCCCTGGTGGCTCTAAGCACATTTTCTCCTGTAACACCACGCAATCCCTGTTCTGTCATCCACATGCTCAGGCCTTTTAAATATGTTATCTGCTGCTTTCCTCTGTCTTTTTCCCCACTATCTGGCCTGTTCCACATCTCCCTATCCCTGATGGCTCTAAGCACATTTTCTCCTTTAACACCATGCAACCCCTGTTCTGTCATCCACATGCTCAGGCCTTTCAAATATGTTATCTGCTGCTTTCCTCTGTCTTTTTCCCCACTATCTGGCCTGTTCCACATCTCCCTATCCCTGATGGCTCTAAGCACATTTTCTCCTTTAACACCATGCAACCCCTGTTCTGTCATCCACATGCTCAGGCCTTTCAAATATGTTATCTGCTGCTTTCCTCTGTCTTTTTTCCCCTCTATCTGGCCTGTTCCACATCTCCCTATCTCTGGTGGCTCTAAGCACATTTTTTCCTGTAATACCATGCAACCCCTGTTCTGTCATCCGCATGCTCAGGCCTTTCAAATATGTTATCTGCTGCTTTACTCTGTCTTTTTCCCCTCTATCTGGCCTGTTCCACATCTCCCTATCCCTGATGGCTCTAAGCACATTTTCTCCTGTAACCCCATGCAACCCCTGTTCTGTCATCCAGATGCTCAGGCCTTTCAAATATGTTATCTGCTGCTTTCCTCTGTCTTTTTCCCCTCTATCTGGCCTGTTCCACATCTCCCTATCCCTGATGGCTCTAAGCACATTTTCTCCTGTAACCCCATGCAACCCCTGTTCTGTCATTCACATGCTCAGGCCTTTCAAATATGTTATCTGCTGCTTTCCTCTGTCTTTTTCCCCTCTATCTGGCCTGTTCCACATCTCCCTATCCCTGGTGGCTCTAAGCACATTTTCTCCTGTAACACCATGCAACCCCTGTTCTGTCATCCACATGCTCAGGCCTTTCAAATATGTTATCTGCTGCTTTCCTCTGTCTTTTTCCCCTCTATCTGGCCTGTTACACATCTCCCTATTCCTGGTGGCTCTAAGCAAATTTTCTCCTGTAACACCATGCAACCCCTGTTCTGTCATCCACATGCACAGGCCTTTCAAATATGTTATCTGCTGCTTTCCTCTGTCTTTTTCCCCTCTATCTGGCCTGTTCCACATCTCCGTATCCCTGATGGCTCTAAGCACATTTTCTCCTGTAACACCATGCAACCCCTGTTCTGTCATCCGCATGCTCAGGACTTTCAAATATGTTATCTGCTGCTTTCCTCTGTCTTTTTCCCCCTCTATCTGGCCTGTTCCACATCTCCCTATCTCTGGTGGCTCTAAGCACATTTTCTCCTGTAACACCATGCAACCCCTGTTCTGTCATCCGCATGCTCAGGCCTTTCAAATATGTTATCTGCTGCTTTCCTCTGTCTTTTCCCCCTCTATCTGGCCTGTTCCACATCTCCCTATCCCTGGTGGTTCTAAGCACATTTTTTCCTGTAACACCACACAACCCCTGTTCTGTCATCCACATGCTCAGGCCTTTCAAATATGTTATCTGCTGCTTTCCTGTCTTTTTCCCCTCTATCTGGCCTGTTCCACATCTCCCTATCCCTGGTGGCTCTAAGCACATTTTTTCCTGTAACACCATGCAACCCCTGTTCTGTCATCCACATGCTCAGGCCTTTCAAACATGTTATCTTCTGCTTTCCTCTGTCTTTTTTCCCCTCTATCTGGTCTGTTCCACATCTCCGTATCCCTGGTGTCTCTAAGCACATTTTCTCCTGTAACACCATGCACCCCCTGTTCTGTCATGCACATGCTCAGGCCTTTCAAACATGTTATCTGCTGCTTTCCTCTGTCTTTTTTCCTTCTATTAGGCCTGTTAGTATCAGGTTTTCCAAACCCTCTTTGCTTATTGCATGTCCCAGGAAGTTAGTTGTCTCTTCCCGATGCTCACTATTAATTTGCTTTTCGTTTCCATCCTTTCCATCACTGCTTACATGTTCGATCCATGATATCCGCAGCATCCTTCTTTAGAACCACACTTCAGCTGCTTTAAGTTTTCCTTCATCTTTGATGATATTGTCTATCATTCACTATTATGTTGAATAACTGTCTTCACATAGCAATCCAGTACTCCTTCCAGGACAAAATCGCTCAAGATGAGAAACCACACTTATTTGTAGCGTGCTTTCAAGTCGGAACAGCTTCCATGAAAAAAAAAAAGAATGAAAGAGACTTGCTAGAACGTATTACAACTGAGTAGTGATTTCTATCCCACTAGGTACCCAATACTTTCGGCCATGTGCCACATCTAAGCGGCGCTTAGAAAATTACTATATGTTATACAGGTTAAATGTTAATGAAATAGGGTTTTTTGTCTCTGAGTTTTGTTACTTGATCGAATGTTAATATTAAATTCGCAATAAGCAATCCAGTTGTTTCCGCAATCTCTCGGCTGGTTCATGAAGATTACAACACCATATGTCAAATCCTGAACCTGTGTAAGGAGTTAATTTAGTCAAGTGCTCTAATTATTTATAACATACATATTTTATTTATTTGTTTATTTTTTTGGTTTTAATACAATTCTTTTGATGATTTCATTTAGATTTACGACTACTAAAATCATTATATTTGAGATTAAAATTTGTTTCGGCTATCGGCCTGCATGTTTGATAAATTTTTGAAATCCCGGAGAAAACATTTTCTTCAGTAAAGTTTCTTGAATACGAAAGCTGATACATGGAATACACACTGTTTAATAAATAAAAATGAAGCTTCTATTTTTAATAGGAAGTGTCAACTCTAATAACGTTTGAAGTAAAAAAATGTTCGATTAATATTAAATCCTTTAATTCTACATACATACACACAGACAGACAGACATGCATATGCGTGTGTGTGTTTGTAAAAGTGTTTTCTTTGCTGAACAGAATGTGTGTAAAAACTGTCTAAAACTTCTGCATATCGGAATACTTTCAGCTATTCTTTTAGCCATTATCAAGAACAAATTTTATGATTTATTTTTATTTTATTTCTTAACGACTTTTAAAAAACACTTGTACGAACACAGGAATAATTAAATAAATGGTTTAATCGCAGTAAATCGTTGTTGATTGCTGCCCAAATACTCAATATATATATAGGATGCGGATATATATATATATATATATATATATATATTGTTTGGACAGCCGTTATACGCTTCAGTTTTTTCAGATTAGAATTTCGAATCCGTGGGGTATATTGTTCTCGTTACATAAGCCATGTTACTTGTGGATGTCTCAGTTATCTCCCTTTAACCCAACTCTCAAAGTTATTTGTGCACCACTGCTCCACAGTGTGTTTATAAGGATTAATTCTTTGCCTACTGTGAAATCATTCGCGGTCGAGCGATTAAAATGCATGAGATCAATTGATGGCTTCCCTTATGTTGTTAGTTCGAATCCTACTGAATGAAACACATTTTTCGAACAAAATTTCTCAAAAATAATCAGGCCGGTAAAGTTATAAATATACTGTTATGTACAGAATATATACTCACATACGATTATGTATTGAAAATGTGCGTTGTAGTGCAGTGGATATCGGCTCGGAACGACAAATCGGGAAGCCGAGTTCGAATTCCACTTGAATTCCTTGCATTCACTTACGCACAAATACTCTTGGGAAAGGTATTAATCGGTCTCTTTCTTCCAGTTATGGGTTAAATTACAGGGCATATTGAGTTCTATAGTCTTGGTTGGCAACCAGTCTACCACAGAAAGCAATGACAACCTACTGCGGGATAACCTTCTGCCCAGTCAGTCATGTTTCTTTCGAGACATGATTGCCCAAAGCGTGTATCACGTATGCCACTTAACTGACTGAATGTTGAAACAAATTAAATATGTCAGTTGTTAATCTCCGGAACTTTACTTTCTGTAACACACACACACACACACACACACACACACACACACACACACACACACAGACAGACGGTGTACGCATTTTCAAATTATTATGAGTGAAGTTGAGTTTAATTTTCTCTAAAACTTTTTGTTAAGAAACTAATTTTATTGCATAGTTTTCCGATGAAGATGCGAATGAACATTGAAATATTAACTCAGGTGCTCATTCTTCTCTGGCTTGTTAATCAAATATTGATTACTTACAGACATGTTAATTTGCGCCACCCTCATCCTACTTCTATTAGAATTGCCTGACAAAGGAAGCGGATATGTAACCATGCATATGTATTAAATGCTAGAGAAACACTCACACGATTCTGTAGATTCATAAACACATGAAGACTTTTCTTCAGCTACATAATCGCATATTCACTGAATTGAAGAGAAGTCATCTGACCACTGACCAAAGACATCATTCATTGAATTATGCAAGCCATTATCACTTATCTAATCCACACATCTCTGCGATGCAACGTCTCAATTCTCCAATGACTCTCAGCTTTCGCTTCAAGTTCAAGATGTGACGCCTAACTTCGTGACCTTTGTTCGGGTGATGTTTGACTCCGAGGTCAAAGTTGAACCCAGCATAACTGAATTATCGTCCCTTTTGTTACAAAGCTTAATAGACAAAGATAATTAAAAGCTAAATCACGTTATACAATTTGAAGATATATCAACTTTTGTACATTGGCCATTATATAGTGGCGATAAATAATAATTCTAATCAAATGGTAATATTAGACGTTTCCTTATGAGGAAACAATCGACATTCAAACGAACATTCAAATGCTTCTCTCGGCTGAATTTTATAAAATATTCGCATTAAAACAATTTTTCATTTTAATAAATGCTTTCGTTCATTTTAGTATTAATGAAACTTTCCTCACTAACCTTTTGTTCGATGTGGTGTGGAGCGTCAACATCCCGATTATATAATTTTATTTGAGTTATATGAATTATTTTAGTTGTCGCTGAAACTTCTCAAGTAATATCGTTTCTGCTATTTGATAGAGTTCTTTGTGATTCTGAAACGTCTGTCAGTAAAGGTAAAGAAGAATGGTCCTCACTAAGACATACAGGCTCTATTTGCTCGATGTCATTTTAATAATCGACATAAAAAGTGACAGTTTAGTATATTTCTGAAAGAGTTTGGTACCATGCTTGATAGCCATATGAGAGTTTTGATCTGGAGAGGTTATTTCAGAACATGAGCAGAAGTTTAGATTAAAGTTTTGATCATGTAGCGGAATTACACTTAGCACAGCCTATTTTACATTCACCTAACTGCATAACTCGACATTGCTGGTTTTTTTTTAGTGGTTATGTTGAAATGGTAAGGTCAAGTGCTTATCCAAAAAGCTCTAGTATGAGATTGCAGTCACGCGTAAGTTAAAAAAATGCGAAGTAAGTATTGGTTTTTGGTGTATTTGTAAAACGGGATTCACGCTTGGTTAATTTTGCCAATAAAGTGGAATGATGTATGTACAATTGGTAAAACAGGAGCGGGCATTACGGGAGCCTGTAATGTGATGCGATGACGATGTGACGCAGAAGAAGTGGATGCATTTTCCCGGCAACGTCGGAAGGGTTGGAACCTTGTAGAAAACGTGAAATTATTATGGCATATGATAAAGCAGAAGTTACAAAGAAGACCCGATTTTTGTAGGAGTAAAAGTAAGCGTTTCGGAGAAATGAACGATAGCAAACAGCAATATTTTTAATTAACTTTTGCGACATCCTGTGTGTCAATTGAAATATTTGTTCCCATATCAAGGCATCAGACCTTGATCTACCAGTGACTCAATTTTAGTTGAGTTTGAGTGAAGCGTCTTGGAGAATTGCATAAAAGTACGCTAAAGAAAACGCGCATTTATTCTTGTCGTTGATTTTTGTGCATTGATTTGAAACATTTTTGTGCACATCAAAGGCTCGGACCTTGATTTATAAGTTACCCGATTTTGGTTGAATTAGCATAAGGCACCTCAAAAGATAAGCGTTCGTAAATTCTAAGCGTTTCGGTGATTTCTGCCGTACCCTGTAAATCGATTCGAAAAAAAAATTGCGTACTTCAAAGGTTTATGCCATAATCAATAAGTGACTCGATTTTGCTTGAAATTGAACTAAGGCTTTCGGAGGAGTAGGGTTCGTTAGAACGGAGACAAAAAAAAAGCAAAAAAAAAAAAAGCACACACACACACACACACACAAAAAAAAGACATATCTAATTATATATATATATATATATATATATATATATATATATATATATATATATATATATAGTGTATCGAGGCACCAGATAATTTTCTAAGCATATACTGTTAAACATAAGAGATGATGAATGTCTATTATATTTAATCATGAGCCGTTCTAAACATCGTATTTTGGCTTTAATTTAATATCAGACAGATTTTAGTTAACAATGCAATAATCCTCACTCATACACACAGTAAAAAGAATCTTCAGATATTGGAGGCCATCTACATTAAATCCAAACAACCAACACTTAATACAATCACGTTTAAATCTGGTCATAACACACTACATTGCATTTAAATATATGGTTCTCTTCTCATTTCGAGCTCTCACGCGGTGTGACGTCATAGAACCGCATTAGAAATTTGCGAACTGCATTTGCTTTTTGTGGTAACTGTTGCCGTTGCTTAGCGCAGCTTTATGTCAACACAAGATAAAATCGTCGCTGATGGTGGATGTTTTTGTGTTAACGTCCTTGTAACCTCTCTGAAGATGGTTCATGTGAGCCGAAAGCTTAGAATCAACTTAATAAAAAATTATCCAAATGGAAAATATTTGTCCTTATTTTCACCTGAAATTAAAGCCAAAATACGATGTTTAGAACGGCTCATGATTAAACATAATAGACAGTTATTGCCTCTTATATATATATATATATATATATATATATATATATATATATATATCCTCATATCCGATACTAAATGTGTCATAACTGATCTATTCACAAAGATATGTAAAGTGCTTTGTATTTACATTTTAGTATTCAACAATTTTAATTTTTTAAGATGATTCAGGATAGGTGACATAATTAAGTTCATTACAATTCTTGATCATATTCTTATAATTAAGGTTTTGAAAAGGTTATTTTTTGTCCCATTTTTTGGAACAATTGATAGAGGATAAATATTTATACTATTTACATTGTTTAGACTGTTGTAAGCATCTTTATTGTCATATTCACGAAGTTTCAACCGTTGTACACTCCGATCTTCTTCAGATCACCGAAACGTCCTGACGACATCAATAAAGATAATTTCAGCAGTCTAAACAATATAAATAATTACAGATGTTGATAGAGGATGTTGTTTTGTGTGTTTTCTTCGAGATCATTATTACCCAAATTATAAATACCTATGTCATCAGCAGAGCTCACCCCTCATTATCAATACACATGTCACAGGAAGGAAAAGAAAAATGTTTTTTCATAGATTCATGTGGGATGTGGTATGGAATGGGTGCGGAGCCGAGTTATAGGGACGTAGCCGAGTGACCCTTCGTTTCTGACCATGAAGCCCGGGTTCAAATCTCACCATGGCCGATTAATCAGGAAAGTGACTTCTTGATGTCATCGGTTTGGGAGAGCTGATCCCAGGTGCAGCACCTTTGAAAAGTGCATGAGAAACATACCACGCTATGACCCAAGCCTTGTGAGTGAAACTGGGTAGGAGCCGTTGATGATTGAAGTAACATTTCATTCGAGCTAAAAACAATTCAAGATCACTTCATTTCTTATTGCAACACATCCAAGCCTTATGTACGCTAAGAATGTTACATGTTTGGTTTGGGCGTCCTTGCATTGTTCAGATTGTTGTTCACGCCGGGTTACGCGCTCTCACCCAGAAACTGTTACTAAAGCCCGCTAAGCATAGTTGCAATATAAACCACAGAAGAAGAAGAAGAAGAAGAAGAAGAAGAAGAAGAAGAAGAAGCCAATAAATTCAGCTTTTTCTTTGTTATGAAATTTTCTTGTTTTTAAATCTTTGCTGAACATTTCATTCGAGCTAAAAACAATTCAAAATCACTTCATTTCTTATTGCAACACATCCAAGCCTTATGTACGCTAAGAATGACGTCCATGTAGATAATGACACAATGTTGAACCTTTTTTTTGGTCCATTACATTCGAGCTAAAGCCAGTTAAAAATGTCATTCTTTCTTATTGCAACATATCTAAACATTATGTCCCCTAAGAATAACTTCTAAGTAGATGATTACACTATGTATATTATTTTTCTTGATTCATTTCATTCGAGCGTAAGCCAATTATAAATTCCTTCATTTTTCATTGCAACAATTCTAAGCCTTATGTCGACCAAAAATAACGTCTGAGTAGATAATGACACTATGTATAGCACATCCCTCAATAAGTCCTGGGCCCGACATGTAGTTGGCGTCACTAATAAAAAATCCATACGATTTTTATGAGGTACTAACTTCAATAGCACGTGACAAAATTTTGGTCCAATCGGATTATTAGTTTACAAATTACAGTTATTTAAGTTAAGCTACTCTTGCAAATTTTCAAAACAATGGAAAAATCTGAATTTCGTTTGTTGATAAAGCATTGCTTCCCGCTTAGAAAAACACTGTTCAAGCAAAGCAATGGCTTGATAAGTGTTATTAAGACTTTGCTCCGTTGGAAACAACGTTTAAGAGGTGGTATGCTGACTTGAAACGGAATCATACAGACACAAATGATGTTGAACGCTCAGGTCGCCCCAAATCAGCAGTTGTTCCTGAACACCCCCAATCCACAAACTCTTTTTGGCCAATCGTAAATTGAATTTGCGTGAGATAATAAAGGAGTTGAACATATCAGAAGGTAGTTTATTCACCATTTTGCATGAATATTTGTCAATGAGAAAGCTGTATTCAGACACAAACAACAACGCGTCAGCGATTCAGAGCGTTGTTTGCAACTGTTTCAACGCAACAAGGAATTTTTACGTAAATAAATGATAATGGATGAAACATGGATCCACCACTTCACTACTGAGTCAAATCGGCAGTCAGCTGAGTGGATAGAAGCAGGTGAAACCGACCAAAGACGCAATCATCAGAAGGTAAGGTTTTGGTCTCCGTATTTTTGAATGCGCAAGCTATTTTGTTAATCGATTACCTTGAGAAAGAAAGAACCATCAATAGCGAATATTATGTGGCATTATTGACGTGTTTGAAGGAAGAAATTGCCAAAACCGGTCACAAACGAAGAAGAAAAAAGTGATCTTTCACTAAGATCAACGCACCGTGTCATAAGTCGATCGCAACGATGGCAAAACTACATGAATTGCACTTCGAATTGCTTCCACATCCACCCTATTCTCTAGATCTGTCCCCACAGCGATTACTGGTTGTTTGCAGACCTCAAAAGAATACTCCAGGGAAAGAGATCTGACTCCAATGAAGAAGTGATATCGGAAACTGGGGCGTATTTTGAGGCCAAAGACAAATCTTTCTAAAAAAAACTTCGAATTGTTAGAAAAGCGTTGGAATCATTTTATCACCCTAGACGAAGACTATGTTGATGAATAAAGTCGAATTTTGGTTAAAAGTTGCAGCTTTATTAGTCAGGCCCTGGAAATATTGAGTGATGTGTGAAAATTGTTTTCTTGGTTCATTACATTCGAGCTAAAGCTAATTTAAAATCTCTATTTTATATTGCAACACGTCTAAGCCTTATGTCCATTAAGATAAACGTCTAAGTAGACGTTAACACTGTGTGTAAGATGTGTCTTTGTTCATTAACTTCGAGCCAAATCCAATTAAGATCTCTTCATTTTTTTTATTACAAACATCTAAGCCTGATGTTCACTAAGAATAACATCTTTGTAATTATTAATAAAATCTGTCTGAAAAATCCTTTATGTTTTAGAAATTTATTTGTTTTCATTCGGATATGAAACGGAACAGATATGAATATTTTGAGAGTCTCTGAAAGATTAGCGCTTATAAGACACTATTCAACTTTGCCTGACGCACTCCGTGACCGAGACGGTTTAAATCTCATCGGTTCTAACAATGGTTTTTCTTGTCAAATGGCGACACTGGTTCGATTCCTCTCGACGAGTTTAGATTTCTATTCCTAAGATTTCTTGAAGGTTAAGACTGTTAGACGAAAATAAATTTATTGTTTAATAAATAAACGGAAGGTCTACTTAAAAACAGGTGTCCACAAAAATAACATCCAAGTAATTAAATATGATTATATATAACACTCATGAGTATGATTCTGGGGACCAAATCACTGTTTACCCTTCGCCAAAGCGTAGTAATCAAAAGCTGTCCTTTCCTGGGTTCTGGTGAAAGAATCAAAAGCAGTAAGTCGAACGTGGTTAAACTCTTGTCATTGATCTGCAATGAAGTAATGTAAAAGGGTCTTCGTGCTAGGCAATGGATGAGATCTAATTATTAACAGTGAGGGCATTGGCTCGTCTACGGCTATATCGTGTTGAATACACCGGTTCCCGTCCGATCACCGAAGTTAAGCAACATCGAGCCCTGGTCAGTACTTCAATGGGTGACCATTTGGAATTACCAGGTGCTGTAAACGTAAGGACCAAGAATGGTCCCCCAATCCTCCAGGTTTGGGGGTTGGGTGCTAGCACTAACAATCCTGCCCCGTAAAACAGTTTGCAACAGCAACAAAAAGTTGCTGCCCTATTTCCCATCTGGGTGTGATGGATAAATGATGATATTGTCTCCAGGGTGTCGAATGTGGTCAATAGCAGAATCTAACAGACCCGATTTGGCATTGACTTGCAATGATGTCGTGCAAAATTATTTTTTATAATGAACAATCGATGCAACCTATTTATTCTAAGTCAGACTGCTGGGAAAAAGGGTAGTGTTTTTTGTCACTTAGTATATGCACAACTAAAAACCCTATGATGACACATAGAGGCGTCTCGACGGTCGACCTATTCAGTAGATTTTACAATAAAAAATATTTTGTTGACAATTAGATATTAATAAACTTCAAGATATGCCGGCTAGACATATGTGAAGAACTTCTAACAAAAGAAACAATTACAAGAGAAAGAAAAATCTATTTTGTTAGCAACAATGATATTGTAATGAAAGAGCCAAAATATTAATTCGGTCTCAAGTTAATACAATCACTGATTAGTACTGTTGATTTGAAAGAAAACAACAAAAATCGTTTATCATTTTATTTGTATAGGATTTGTTGATTACACAAGAAGATGTGTGACATCGTTAGCGAGAGAAAGAGAGAGAGAGATTGGGGTGTTGCATTGGGGAAACAATGCACACATTATTGTCAGTTTCTGATCAATAACGTCTTTGTTTTATCGATGTTTGCTCTCATTTTCAATTCGATCAACAAAAGGAACAGCCCTGAATGTGAAATACAAATTAGAGACACCCGAATCACGCAAGTACAAACATTTAAATATCGAGGAAATGTTTTAACAGAGGACGGTAAATGCGACACCGAAATCCGAAGATGATTTGAAGTAGGGAAAGATGCCTTCCAAAAGTTAAACAAAGAAAGAGGGAAATTTCGTTGGAGATAAAAGAAACAGTATTGAAACGTAATGCAATCTCAATCCTTCGATATGGTAATGAAGGGACTTGAAACAACACAGATGTTGCTCTACAGAGGGAAGCTGAGAATACCATGTACTGAACACGTGAGCAAAGACGAAGCTTTAACGAAAATGGATATAAAAAGGCCACTTATCTCTAGATTCAGAAAAAGACAGTTGAAATTTTTATCGCACATAATGAGAAAATGGAGCTTAGAAAATCTGACATCCACAAGACCTACAGAAAGCAAAACACACAGAGGAAAACAGAGCATAACCTACCTAATGTGTAAATTTTGGCAAAACAGGGATTAGCAGAGATACAAAAATGACAAACATTGCTCAGCGCTGCAAAGAACATGAAGTTGTGGAGAGCTGTGATTACCCACGTCCTGAAGAAGAATTACATGGATGACTAAAATTATATATTGCTCGAATCACTTCAATATGAAGTTTTATAGCATACCTGACATTTTGCAAGTAACATCACATTGAAGTTATCACCGTATTATTAATTTTGTTAAATGAGTCAATACCAGAAGCCTTTAAGAACACCAACCTAGTTTTAAACCAGGGAAAACAGTTTTTGAACTTTGTTCGTTTGTGAATTCTCCAAAAGACTCAGGCTAAACTCTGTGAAAAAAAAAAAAATTATCAAAGATCATTTTTCAACAAAATCCTTCATGATGAATCAGTACCAATGAGATTTAAATCAGATGCCTTTCTTGGTCATTTACCAAAATCTGTCTTCCCAGATAATATAACTGTTAAGCTTAATCAAGAGTAGAATGTTTTCGAAATGAAACAGTCACGTGAACAACGTCAGACTTATTATGAAAACACCATTTTGTTCGTCTACTTTCATCATTCAAAATATTCAGTTTTAGTGATGGAGGCTAAGGTAAAAGTTCAAAGTACAGTCTTTTTTAGTAATAGTCAACATCTTTTAGTTTACAAGGAAAACTTTTTTTTTACCCGTTCACTGCTCAGTATACATTTCGAATACTGTAAATATATCGTATCTAGTATTTGGTACCGTATCCATAAAAGACATATATCTTTTTTGCTGTTTATACAGCGATTTTTTTCCTTTACAGTTATAAATAATATAAACTAAGATGGAACTGCATCTTAGTTTATTCCCTTTTAACGAAAAAAAAGAAGTTAAATTCATCATGCAAACACCAAATTTCAGTCACGTGTGAAACGAAATTGCGTGTTGAAACATCATCTATTAAAAAACTCTACAAATCTCAACAAATAGTTAAAAAAGAAAAAGAGGAAAAATATTTATCAAATTAGAGGTTGTGTGTGTGTTTGTGTGTGTGTGTGTTTGTGTGTGTGTGTGTTTGTGTGTGTGTTTGTGTGTATGTGTGTGTGTATGTGTGTGTGTTTGTGTGTGTGTATGTGTGTGTGTGTGGACGCAAGCGCTCTGTGATTGGGTGGAAATAATAGTCGGCTGACGTGGCTTACTTCTTCTGCCATGTGCCGTGTTCCTTCAGGACGTAGGTGATCATGGCTATCCACATCTCTCTATGCCTTGTAACTCTTAACACCCTTTCTCTTGTCACCCCCCCCCCCCCAAATACCTGCAATGCCATCCATTTTCTCAAGCCCATCAACTATGTCATGCGTTGCTTTCCGCTGTCCCTATTTCCATTTATCTATCCTGTAAATATCAGGTTCTCCAAGCCCTCCTTCCTCATTACATGTCCGAGAAACTTCAGCTGTCTTTCCCTGATGTTAAGTATAAGCTTTTTCGTTCCCATCCTTTCTAAAACCTCGTTGTTGCTCACATGTTCAATCCATGGTATCCTCAACATCCTTCTGCAGAACCACATTTCAGTTGTTTCAAGTCTTTTCTTCATCTTCGATGAGATTGTCCAGCATTCGCTACCATATTGAAGAGCAGGCATCAATCCAGTACTCTCTTCTTTGTTTCCAACGAAATTTTTTTACTCAGCTTTTGGAATGGATCTTTGGCCATGCCAACACACCTTCGGATCTCAGTGTATTTCCGTTCCGTCTTAGTAGACTTCCCAGTAGAAAACGCCAAAAAGAGAGGGAGGGATTTATGTCCCCTCTTTTATTACTCCTGGATACAACGCTGCTTACGCGCTGGGTATGACGATAACTACATCTGGCAGCAAGCCATCCGATCGGGAAGTTTTGAGGAACACAGGTTTATTTAATATTTTTGGAACCAAAAGTCTATTATATTTCCTACGATTTAATATTTGCAAATTTTGCAAGCATATGAATATTGCCTAAAAAGGAAACGTTTGAGGAGATTTTTTTCTCTTGAGATATTCCGACTAACGCAAAATTTCATCTTGGCTCTTGTGGAATTTAGATGTTCCACGCTAGAAATTGTGTAGCACTATTTCTTTGTCGAGACAACTTAAATATTCTGTCTTTAAAAACAGTCTTTACACGAACTGTTACCTGGTGACTCAGATGAAATTATAAAAAGCAGTGAACCAATGTTTAATATCAAGGAAAAATCATCAAATATTTGCTTAGTAATTGACCTCAAAAAGAATTATGAATGAAGCTGAACAAATTGCAGCGTTTCTGCTTCGTGGTTGAAAGACAATTCAAGATGGATGAATGGTTCGCTTTGAAAACGAGGCTCCAGAGATGAGAATCTTGAATTGGATGACAGTCTTAAGCACATTTCAATTATCAAATGCTTTATTCTTCACTGCATCAGGAGAGAGAGAGAAAAAATAAATAAAACGACCAAGTGAAAAAAATCATTAGTTGCTAAATGGGCTTCCCTGTGGTCTAGGCAGGTAGAGAGAGAGAGAGAGAGAGAGAGAGAGAGAGAGAGAGAGAGAAAAAAGAAGACATTGTCATAATTGATCTTGAAACAAATATGAATAAAAAACGAAGTCTTAAGGAAAACTTTCCAGTATTGATTGAGTTGAAAAGCGTTTCCGTGTTCTTGTTAAAGAAGAATTATTTTCCAAACCCCAACCTCTCTCTCTCTCTCTCTCTCTCTCACAGCCGGAACATAGTGAGTCTCTCACTGCTCTGTCGCTATTTCCATGGAAAGTGCTCGAGCGAACTACATTCCAGGTTTAACCTTCACGGCTAGGGCCCGTCATGCTACGTACATAGTAGCAAATCACCCACATTACATCCGTATCCCATTGGAGTAAGTCCTATTCAGCCTCTTTTTGAAAACTACTGCTTTGCGGAACCTACTCCCACGAGGATGTTTCCATGATCACTACAATCTTAATATCTTCGAGTCTAGAGGTAACCGTTATCTTTGCCTCTTATTCATATAAGCTATTCTTTAGCATAACGCTCTACTTTGATGGCTCACAGGCCTTGTGAAAGGTGAACCTTAGTGCAAAAAATGTAAAGAAAGAAAACATTTGTGCCCAGAATCAGAATCAGACAGCTGAAATTACTTCAACACATCACGAGGAATGGGGTCTTGGAGAATCTGACACTCACAGGGAATATCAAACCGACTGAGTAGCATGCCACCGAACTGACGTGCTTCTGTGAATGGATAGTAGAACGGAAGTAAGAGACATGGCAAAGGGGCAAACAATGCTAACAGCTATAAGAGACAGGTGGTTGTGGTGAGCCATAATCGTCCACGTCCTGAAGAGACAAAGTACATAGAAATAAATATACAAGTTGCATGGTTAGAGCACTGTGACAAAAGTAAATTTAAGTTACTTTAACTAAGTGTGGTACAAGGTCAATTTTAAAAGTAATGTAGTTCGAAAAACCTTATTCCAATCTTCCCGAATTGTTCATTTTATTTTTAAAAAAATGGTATGTCTCTTCAAAATGTATGTAATTAGGGCTCTCCACAGATTCCTTTTCCTCCTTATCTGTCAGAGTTAGTCGTCCTTGTAGGCCATCAAGTATTTCTCACCCTACATCCTCTTTCCTCACAGACACAATGTCACAAATCTCTCGCTATTTTAATGTAAAATATACTGATGAACTCCGTACGCTATGTCTCTTCAGAATGTATGTAATTAGGGCTCTCCACAGATTTCTTTTCCTCCTTATCTGTCAGAGTTAGTCATCCTTGAAGACGATCAAGTATTTCTTTCCCTACAACCCCTTTCCTCACAGACACAATGTCACAAATCTCTCGCTATTTCAATGGAAAATATTCTGATGAACTCCATACCTTAATCTGAGCAGTTCAGATATTTACTGCTTAAACCCGCAATACTATATACATAGGAGCGAACCATGGTCATTTGCTTCATATTCAATTGGTAAGAAGGAATTTCTATTCGGGCAACTTCTTTCCAAGCATTGTTACATTATGGAACAGAATCATGAGAGGATGCATCTTTGATTGTTACAATCTTAACCACATCCAAATCTAACCGTCAGCTTCCTCACTTTTATGATCATAGAACAAATCCATTCAGTAACCCTTTAACTTGAGTAGCTCTTTCGGTGAAAACAGAAGAAAAAGAATATCGAAAGGCCGTTATACTGTTATAATCTATGATTGTTAAACTACTTCTGATCGTAGATCTTAGTAACTTCTGCTTTTTATTTATTTATTTTTTCTTATCAACAATTGTCACATTTGCACTTCAACAAAGCATTTTATACTCCTTTTTTATCCGAATTACAAGATCATTTTTCTTGTGATTAAATGTTAGTACGTACTATGTTAGGATGGGCGTTGTGGTGCAGTGGATATCGGCTTGGAACGAACAATCGGAAAATCGCGTTCGAATTCAAGTTGAATTCGTTACCTTCACTTGCGCACGAATAGGAAAGGTATGGATCTGTCTCTTCTCCCTCCAGCTAGGGGTTAAATAGAAGGACAGATTGGGTTCTATACCGTTGGTTGGTAACCAGTCTACGCCAAAAAGTAATGGCAAACTACTGCGAGAAAATCTCCTGTCCAGTCAGTCATGTCTCTTTTGAGACATGATCGCCCAAGCGCACATCACGTATGACATTTAACTGATTGACTATGCAAAATATATTTATCTCCGGAGTTGACCTTTATTGAAACCGCAGAATAGTAACCGCAACAACTGTAATAAATATATTCCGCATAAATTCCTTTTTGTAATGTCAGTTCATGATGTAGATGATCATGGCTCTCCTCAGCTTCCCGTTTTTTTGTTAATTTAATTAATTTTTCACCTCGTACCATTCCTCTTTGTCCATGTTCTGCCATCCATTCACATAATCTCGTTAATTAGGTTACTCGCTATTTCTTCCCCATTCTAATGCTTTCAATATGTCATGGGAGTATTAAAATCTCCAGACACTCTTTTCTCATTGTGTATCTCAGAAACCTCACAGATTAAGGAAGAAAAGGTATCTGTGGAGAGCCCTGATAATATAAATAGTTTTCAGCTGTGCACTCACAAGTATGTTTTTTCTTTCAATTCTTTATATATATATATATATATATAGTCATCCGCAGACAGATTTGTTTCGCTGTATCACAGCTCATCAGTACGGTTAGACTCCGATTGCTTTTAACTCAGGATTGAAACCCGACCGAAGTGGCGTCAGTCGGCGGTTCTACCTCTGGGCCATGGGCGCGCGGTAGAAGAAGGTAGACTTTTTAGCATGTATATTGTCATTATACACGCCCAATAGCTAGAGTGCTCTAATTCATTAATGAATGAGCGATGCGTACATGCCAGAGTAGCTACTGTTTTTCCAAGTCTCCCATTTTTCTAGAGTGCTCAATCAGTGTGTAATTTTTTATAAATATCCGTTACAAAGGTAAATTTGTTTCGACATACAATCGGATATATATGTGTGTGTGTGTGTGTGTGTGTGTGTGTGTGTGTGTGTGTGTGTGTGTGTGTGTGTGTGTGTGTGTGTGTGTGATTCCATGCGCCAATGACTTAGAGGGTAGCGACTCCGACTGACACCAAATCGGTCGAGTTTCGATCCCGGCCAGAAACAAGTGGATGCGTCTAGCCGCACTGATGAGCTGTGATGCAGCGAAACAGGCTTGCATATGGCCCTTGTCCTGACGATCCGGCGAGTGAAACCGCGGTCGGCTTTGGCTCACTTTTAGATTTAGTTCGTATCTTTGCTCTACTTTCGTAATTTCGCACTTTCGTATTGAGCTCTTTACTGTTAAGGTTTTTGTCTTGGGGTTTTTTCTTTCGAACACATCTTTTGCTTTGTTTGTTTCTTTTTTTGATTCCCCTCTTCTCATTTGGTATTACCTTTTGGGATTGACGACTAAATTTACCGTTTTGTTAACTGTAGGACTTAAGGATTTTAGTCATTATTAGTGATACTGTTTTCTTGGTACGTTTTACAATAATTATATATATATATATATATATATATATATATATATATATTAAATTACTTTACGTGTTGAAATACATTCCTTCTTGTTGAATTAAATGTTCATTATAAATCTTTGACTCGCGTCTTTTACAGACACACACACAGCCACACACACACACACATGCGAGCCTGCGAGTGCGCGTTAAAACAATAAAACAACATCCTTTCAACCCACCTCACACAAATCATGATAGTGTTCTTTAATATGAAAAAGTATGAGAATATTTAGTTTAGAAATTGAATCAAGTCGAGAACTTTTGATTATCCCTCGTATATGAAAAATAAGAACAAATCGTGCTTCTACTGTTGTTATTGTTAAGTGTGTGCTGCAATAGAGCTGAATTGGCTTAAAACCTGCAGCCGATCTCAATTTACAGTGAAGAGAAATTCCGTATACATACATTTGGATATTCAGCTGTAAATATAAACAAACGGAATGTGACACAAGGACATGTTTAAAATGAGAATCCACGCACACATGGACAAAAGACAATAATATGCCAAGCAGGACGCCTTGGAAGCTAATGTATATCTGAGAATATGAACGCAGAATATCCGTAATGCTTCATGTTAAAATCAATTAATATGACATTCAAAAAACATTCCAGGCAATAAAAGAAAAAATAATAAAAAAATCATTGACCAATGAAAACCTAGAGTTAGCCATTTTGTAAGACATTTTTAAAAAAATTGTTGGGAGATAAAGAAAATAAAAGAAAACGTTATATCAGTTTATCTTGGAATGAATATACTTCCACTTCTCTAAGCAGAACATTATCATTACAGAACTGTTAAAGAAATTATCTGTTTTCAGTTGTTTGAACTGGAACTGGACTTCTTGATGGCAACTCATTAAGCAACACTCCATTTGCGGTTACTGTGCACATAAACCTCAGTAATATGTATTTTAGACAGTTAATTTAGACGTCAAATCAGAGCTTTAGTTGATAGTGAAAGCGTTTTATTAAAGTTACTGAACTTAGGAAAAACTATAGTCTGAAGTTATACAGCTTAAGGTCTCTGAAATCTAACAAAAACTGTTCCATATGTGAAAAAACTGGTAATAGAAATGATGTAACAAATGCTGAAAAGAGAAAATAAAGTCATAGAGTGAGGGAATGTCTACATTGGAGATATCAAATAACCTTTACAGAAATCACCGAACAATAAAAAGGGCTGTTGAAAATATAGCTAATTTGGGAACTAGAAGCAAAGAAAATGTTTTTAAGAACTTGTCTTTTCGAGGGAATGTAAACTATAGCCAGTTAGAGCGAAATAACCACTTTAACCAGTGCTCAGATCTTTAAACAGGGAATCAAGACAACAGGTATAGAATATTTCATAAAATGGGATCTGTCAAGAAATCTTCTATACAAACTTCTTTCAGTAAAGAAAATAGTTTAAAGCATCAAAATTAGACCAAGAAATGAATGAAAATTCACTTTTCTAAGGTAATTTTCATGGACGAATCTCGGGCGAGACTCGATAGGCCTGGATGGATTTTATGCGATACGTATGTCCCTGTGGCAAAACGAAGGCATCAAGGAGGTGGCGGCAGTGTAATAATATAGACTGCAAATGTATACCAAACCATTATTAGACCATTCAATGTCAATGAAAGATTTAAACTTAACAGTACTAACTATTGTGATTTCATGTAAAACTTTCTTTGAATCGTACAAGTTTTAGATTCGCAGTTTCAAATTGAAATGTGTTTCAATGTGCGCGACAATGCACCTACTTATATATCTAAGATTACTCGTGAATTGTTTGAGCGTAAAAGGTCTACAGGAAAAAAGATAATGGAATAGCCACCATCAAGTCTCGATCTGAATTTGATCGGAAATCAATGGCCAGTTGTGAAGAAGAGATTATATGTAGGTGACAAACGACATGACAGTAAAACAGGTCCATGGAAGAAAATAAAACAACTGTTTCGGAAATTGAAACCTACTGAATTAAAAAAAAAATAATGGACTACTGACAGTTATTGAGAAGACGAGTTACTATATTAAAATGTAAATTCTTCAAAGTCTTATCATATATATATTTGTTATTTGTTCTATTATATGTGTTGATTAAGTATCGATGATTTTATTTGCTTGTTATTGAAGTAAAAATGTGGTTCTCTGGTTTTGGATAATAACTTCATTCTTTTATAATAAACCAATATCTTTAATAAATAATGTAGCTACCTACAAATTTAATTGAAGCTTTGTTATTTCATCCAAATGGATCGTTTAAAATTTGTTAAATATTGGTCAAATCAAAATTAAGTTATTGAGGTTTATGTGATTTGTACAATAACTTCAAACGGAGTGTATATTGAAACAAAGTCACGTAATAATTGTACCTGAAAGTCAGGACTGGCATTACCGTACTTCCCTCATTCTAAACGTGTGTGTGTGTGTGTGTGTGAAAGATCTCTCACAGCCTGATTGAGCACTCTGGAAGAATGGTAGAAAAACAGTAGCTACTCTAGCATCTACGCATTCAGTAATGAATTAGAACACTCTTAGCTATTGGGCGTGTGTATAATGATAATGTACACACTAAAAAGTCTGCCTCCTTCTACTGAGCGGCCATAGCTCAGAGGTAGAATCGTCGACTGACGCCAATTCGGGTTTAAATCCTGAGTAAAAAGCAATCGGATATCTAACCGTACTGATGAGCTGTGATACAGCGAAACAGATTTGTCTGCGGATGTCTCTCTCTCTCTCTCTCTATATATATATATATATATACACAGAGAGAGAGAGAGAGAGGGAGAAAGAGAATCAGGATATTACCTGTGAATAAAACTGTATGTGTGTGCGAAAAGTAAACTTTACAACAAACAAAAAACAACGCAAAAGAAAAATGCGATCGTAGTTTGTATATAAAGTGTCCATAGCTGAAATAGTACAGTAGTTCGAGTTTCAGGACAATGAATTGTGTCCGGTTTATACAGCCTGTATCTGGAGCCGTTAACCCGACCAAAAAAAAAAAAAAAAAAAAAAAAAAAAAAAAAAAAAAAAAAAATAAAAAAAAAAAGAGAAGAAGGCCCATTTGACTAACGTTCAAGAACAGAGGGAAAGAAATTATATTGACGTGTGTACAGGCAGCTAAAACAAGAGGTAAAGTGTGTGTGCGTGTATGCGAACTCCACGTGATTGGGCGTATGGTGGCTTGTCCAACGACTGTCTCCCCAAAGAAAAATTGGACAACGTCTTGTATCTACCGCATCCTATAGGTGAGAGAGAAGATCAAGAAAGAGTGGGAAATTTTCTTTACACCAATGAACGCCACGCCATTTTGCGAGCGTTAAGCGAAAGTCCATTGGCAGATAAGGTGTGGCAGTCCTACTGCATATTACTTTGGTATGTGTTAAAGAAGTTTCTTTTCGTCACATAACATCATTAACGCATCAAAGAAATTTCTCATACAGAGACACAGTAAATTAATAAATTCAGAAACAAATATCCTAATAATTGAATACATAGTAAAAAAAAACGCGACTCTTTCATCACACAACACAATTCATCAAAAATGTTATGTTTAAATAGTCTCACTTTTTTATGTCGTATTCCAATATCTGATAAGTTCTGAGTTCATTCAAAACTTTGTCTTTATCCATATTCCTTTTTTTATATAGGTTTGGTAAAAGGAATGCCAGTTCCGTTTGAAAATTAAAAATATGAACATTTCGATTTGTTTATGTTAAAAAGCTTTTTTTAGCTAAATATCATTGAGTATCTTGAAGCCAATAGTGAAAAAACAACAAAAAATAAAATCAAATTCTCTTGTTCTATCGTACAGTCAGTTAATTGCCTTATGTGATACAAGATTAGCCGATCATATCTCTTTCGATCAAGACTGACTAAGCAGAAGATTATTCCGAAATAGGTTGCCATTACTTTCTATGTTAGACCGGTTGCTAACCCAATCTGTCATTCTATTCAACTCATAGGTGGAGGGAGAAGAAATGGCTTAATATCTTTCCCTTGCGTATTTGCGTATAAGTGAATGGAACGAATTCGACTGGAATTCGAACCGGGCTCTCTGATTTCTCATTCTGAGCCGATATCCTTAACACCACCCGCACAGTTCTCTTCTATCATACATCAGTTAAAAAAAGATGGCTGCCAACATTGTTGCTCATGGCTCTAAGATCTGAGAGACTTCTTTGTATGACTAAACTGAAAAAAATTATATTGGGAAAAGAGAACTTCTAGACAGGGTTAAGTAAAATTTGTATAGTAATCTCACATCCCGAAAACTGTGCATTCAAGGAAATGTTATTGCTACGGCGAGCTTTTTTTTTAACACCACTGATCCTCAGATATTAAGTAGGCTTCATCTTTTGAAACGCAAGCTTCAAACAACAATGGAGAACTCTTGTTAAACTTTTGTTACTGAAAAAGTTACTCCATCCTTAACACATTGTTTGATCATCCCATGAAAAACCGAATCACATGACATAGCCCATATAAGGTAACAAAAAAGATTATTGACTTTAGCATCTCAGACCCAGGAGACTGGAACAGATGTAAAAGTATACAACTCCTACTTCGAATCAGATCACAGATTGCTTGTAGCTAAACTGACAATACCAGCCAATAAAAATAGCTCGTTTCTACCTACATAAAACAAAGAAAACTCCAAGGTATAACATTCAAGCCCTTAAAAATGGTGCTTAAGGTGCTTTTAGAATTTAGTAATAAATTATAACTTAAATATGTCAGTAAATGTTGATCAAAACATAAAAGGAATCAAATAATTTTATCCTATCGTCGTCGTTAGCTGAAGCACGTGAGACGATCCCAAGAAGATCTAAAAGGAAAAACCTCGAGTCAAAAAAATGACACAAGAAAGAAACAAACAGGTGAGTTGTAGAGTGAATACTAAATAACAAAGAACAAAAATAGTTAATTATTTGGGAATTCGAGTTTATACGGAAAGTTGGAAATTAAATTAATGAAGCCAAACAACGCAATGTGTTAAAATGTTGACAAAATCGAAAAAAACAAGATAATGTCATATAGTCAAAATCCTCACAGAAAAATGTCCGGGCCTCAAAAAACACTTTGAATCACATTTCAATTATATATATATATATTTGATGTGAAACAAATTCTCGAGAGTGCCGCTATCATATCCTATCAAACTTATAAATTAAACTTTGTCTGTGTGTGTGTGTGTGTGTGTGTGTGTCTGTGTGTGTGTGTGTGTGTGTGTGTGTACGTTACCTATAGACTCCGAAACGGCTGAACCGATTTTCTTGAAAATTTACACAGTTGTACCATAAGCGTCTGCAAGTGTTCTTAGCTAGGTTTTGTGTCGAGGTACCCCCGATAAATATCGAAAATCGATAATCGAAAAAATCGCGTTATAGAAGGAGTGGTCCGATTTTAATCAAATTTCATACACTCATAGACAAAGACATAAGAAACAATATTCAGAAGTTTCAAGGTTGCAGTTCTTACACTAGCGCAGAAAATCGATAATATATATAAAAGGCAAGATGTTTGTGTGTGTGTCTCTTTATCTGCCTGTATGTCTGTATTTTTTTCAGCCATTTTATTTTAGTTTTTGCTTCGGGTTTGGCTCTAAGAAGGTATAATTTTAGTTCTTAGTCTCAACCATGATACCATTTACTCAGAGGACTTATTTAGCCTTCAAAATTCAGTTTACGATGAAAAAAAACTTATTTGATATCGATACCAGGAAATCAAAATTTGACTTACATCCATTCATTTTTCTTTCAGTCTACGGTTTCGCTTTAACTGGAAACAACTATTGCTTTTTAGTCTTTCGTGCCAACGTCCAAAGAGTCTGAAGACCATGGATTAGTTTTAAAGGTTTCATTACACCCGAGCAACGTCGGGCTATACTGCTAGTCAAAATATAAATCTACACCCTGATTTTTCCCCAATCTCACCCTTCCTGAAAGAATTACTACTTTCTCAACCTAATATACACAACAACAAACAATTTATTGAAAATGAAAACAGTTAAATTCATTACTTCATATTTTTGAACATAGGACCATCTCCAACCATAACGGCTTACGGCCATATCACGTTGAATACACCGGTTCTCGCTCAATCACCGAAGTTAAGCAACGTTGAGCCTGGTAAGTACTTAGATGGGTGACCACTTGGGAATACCAGGTGCTGTAACCGTCTAGTGACGGATGTGCGTTGTGGTGCAGTGGATATCGGCTCGGAAAGAGAAATCGGTGAGCCGAGTTCGAATTCCAGTTGAATACCCTGCATTCACTTAAGCACTTCCCTCCAGTTATGGGTTAAATAACAGGGTAGGACTTGGGGGCCCTGCCCTTAAAAACAAATCCCAATGAATCTTGATACTCGAAAAGAAAAAAGTATTACTAGACACAAAACGTATATAAAAAAACAACAATAAATTGTTGAAAGAAAAAAGTATTACCAGCAATAAATAAATAAAATTTAGTTGGCAATAAATGACCCGCCGAGGTTGATATGCCATAAAACAAAACAACCACAACAAACTGATCATAATTTTAACAATATTCATTCGTTTAGAACGAGGACAAAACGCGTCGGATTTTCCTCATGTCTCTTTTTCTTTATTGTGTTTCCTTACAGAATAACCTCTATCTTAAATAATTGAAAACTACTTGGAACCATGAAACCTGTGTTCATTTCATGTAACTAAATTTTCACGCAGCACAAGAGTCACACAAGGTAGAGTGTTGCTGAATAAGGACGTTGTATGAGCGTAAAAAGAGTCAGAAGTGCAGATTACATCGATATGCATGATAGGTTTCCGCTTGAGCCTAGACTTGAATAGTCAAAAATTGCTAAACCCGAAAAAACATCCTCCCAGGAGTTTTTTTCCACAAAGTAGCAGTTCTCAGTTTGTGTGTCTCTACTATTAGACATGTTGGAATTACAGACCGAACATTATAAACCTGTTGCCGAAAATTATTCATTTTTCAAAACTAGACTTCTCTCGCTATTATTTCCCCGACATTGTCTGGAAGAAGAAAGCTAATTGCAGGGCAAATCATTTTCTCCAAAGTCATCAGTCCGGCTGTTCTGTGTGAATTTAAACACATAGAATATATTAAATATTTGTCGTGGGATATTGTTTACTCGATATTTTGAATCAGATTTCGATTAATTATAAAGATATAAGCAATATTTCCGAAATATAACTGGTATATAAGATTTGTTAGCTGATTAGTTGAACTACATATAAACTTCTTTACGGGCTATTTTATACCGAAATTTTATTTTCTAAGGAGCTTTGAAATAATAAAAAAATAATATGTTATTCTGCTTTCACAACTGAGTACATGGTAGATGATATTCACCTTTTTTGCATATGCATGTTTCTATGGACATGATTACTAAAGGCCGTGATATGTAATTTATGTTGAATACAGTTTGAATTACTTGTAGGATATTTTATGGATTAATATCATGAAATTTCACGTTTGTTTTTTGGTTGCTTTATTTTAGCAGCATTCCAACCACTATGCTTTATTTAATGCCGAAATCTAAATAATTGGAACAAAATTTTATAGTTTCAGTTTATTTTTAACGAAATTATTGCCTTCATCTTCAGATAAAATGTATTGCCGGGCGTGTATTGCCGGCCTTTTTAAACAAAAATGTATTGCTTGTATTTTTACTATTGACGTGTATTTTTATAGTTTTATAGTGTTTTTATTTGGGGGGATCACTATTTGTCTAGAGCTGGGGCCCCAACAACTGCTACCACCCGGGTTAGAGTGAACGGAGGAATAACAGCAATTAAGAGATGGTTTCTATCGATTGGGGGTTTTGCTGTCAAATCGTCGTGAAGATTGCATATATAATGTGTATTAGAGATCCAGAGACATGTATAGCACAGCGTTATTCATACTGATTTTTTTTTTACTTTTTTCATTTGCAGTGTAGTGTTACTAAGTCACGGGATGTAGTAGGCACTCAACTACCTCATGGGTAATAGCTGTAGCTATTTATAGACTTGGTAACTTTTTACGTAAATGAAGTTTTATCCCATATTTTCTATGATACTCTTTGGGAGCTTTTGTCTCTCCACTATCTTTCACCCTCTCCCTATGTGATTGTCTAGATATAGGAGATCTTGATCTTTTTCTATTTTCACGAGAGTGTTCCTCCAACGAGTGTTCATCTTCAGAGTCTATATTACTCTCAATTTCACTGTTATGCGTGTCATGGGTTGACTGACATAACACTTTTATCTTCATTACTCTCAGGCTTAGTGTACATTTCTTCATTGCTTTCATGTTTCAACCTGTCTTTTTCTGCGTGCGCTAATGTCCAATTTCCATATTTTTATTATGATAGCGTTCTGTCCACTTTGCATTATAAATCTTGCCTCTTGTAGATTAGATTCGCTGTTATTTTTATAACTCAGTTTTTGTTAGTGGCGTAAAATAAGATAAATGAGTTTCGAATTTGTCTACCTATGTGGGTGGAGGAGCTTTTCGATCTTTCACAATGTGGCATTGTTCTATAGCTTAGCAACAATCTAGAAAGAAATGTTTCTATTTTTTCTCTCTGTTGTATATATATATATATATATATATATATATATATTCAGTCCGCTTTTATCAGTTTACACCATCCTTTCTGCTAATCCTTTTGATTGCGAAGGAGACGGTGGGGTTTTATATTGTTTGCCTTCAATTTTGTTTAACCATTGACATAGTCCCTTGCTATAGAACTCCTGGGCCTTGTCAGATACTAGTGTTTTTGGAATTCTATTCCTTAAAAAAAACTTATCCTTAACGCTTGTTTCCCGGTCAAATTTTTGTTAGGGACCTGTATTAATTCTGGTCAGTCTGAATAGGCATCTATCAGTATTAATAATAAACTAATTCCATTCATATGATAATGATTCATGTGTACTCTGTCTCAAGGTTTGGACTCTTTAGACCATGTTTTTGGATTGGGATGTGCGTTGTGGTGCAGTGGATATCGACAAATCGGGGAGCCGAGTTGGAATTCCAGTTGAATTCCTCACTTTTTCTTACGTACAAATACCATTGGGAAATGTATTAATATATCTCTTCCCTCCAGTTATGGATTAAATAATAGGACAGACTGGATTCTATAACCTTGTCTATATTGTCCAGTCTACTGCAGAAAGCAATGTCAGCCTACTGCGGGATAATAATCTGCCTAGTCAGTCATGTCTCTTTCGAGACATGATCGCCCAAAGCGTGTATCACGTATGGCACTAAACTGAATGATGTGCTTTTGTCTTCTTTCAGTGCACGTTTTACACATTTTTACATATTCTTCTACATTTGTAGAATAGATTGGCCATCATACCTCTAGCCCTAACCTCCTTTGCGTAGACATTATTCCACAATAAACATGTATGCTTTTTATAATTTTGCTGGCAAATTACACCCTTTTCCACGGTTAATTTGTGTTTAATCTCTTTAAAAACATCTTTCTGCTTGTGAACAATTAATCCACTTATTTTTTATCCTAAACAATATGCTACTCAATATGGCATCTTGCTTCGTATTTTCAGCTAATTTGTTTATAGACAAAATATCAATTTCGACGAAGTGTAAGAAAGTATCGTAATTTTCCTCCTCTTTTTTTTACTTTCAAAACCTCAGGATGCAGAATTTCCCGTACCAAATATCAAAGTCAAACGCCGTTAACATTAAGGCCGATCTTAGAATTCTAGACGACGTTACCTTCCTAGGATTAAATATAAATTCTAAAGATCTAGGGTCGGACATCAGTAGGATATTTTTTCTAATCCCAAAACTGACGAGCTCTATTTATTGTCCATATTATGGCCAAATCTTTTTTCTCAATATTTGAGTAGTTTGATTCGGATGTTGACAATTTTCTCGAAAGATACATAAGTTGACCATCCTGAGCTAATATTCCCGAAATTGCGTGATAATTTTCGTCAATTGTTACTACTATTTCCTTTCTAGCGTCGAATATCTTTGCAACTGGCCACTTTGCTAGAACAGCTTTTAATTTTTCAAATAGTACTTGTTCTTTTGTCTAAATAAATTCCACACTCTTTTTCCTTAAAGCAGCAAAAGGTTCTGTCAATTTAGAGCATTGTTCTACATATCATCTGTAAAAAAAATTTACAAGTCTTAAGAAAGATTGCATTTTTTTTTGTTCTGAAGTACTTATTAATTAATATTTTGTCAACGATTGGTCTTGTGCTACGCTATCGTTAGATATGGAACATCCTAAAAATCATATTTTTTTTAGTATTGTGAACACATTTTGTTTTGTTTTTTATTGCTAATCCAGCAATTTTAAACTTATTCAAGACCAAACTGGTCTTCCGTTTTAGTTCTTCGTCGTTAAGTGCATCAATGTTAATGTCATCCTGGTAGCATGTTATATTTTTTATATCTCTGCTAATAACTTCTTTTACGGTCCTTTGACAAATCGCATTTGCGGTTTTAATTCCATACGGGATTTTTGTTCCATCTTAATAACTCTGTTGGTTTATTTATTGCTGTGTCTTCTTCAATAGGTATTTGATGGTATGCCGACTCGAGGGACTTCAAAGCTCATTCTACATTGATCATAGGATATGGGTCTGTACATATTTTTTGGTTAACGCCTATTTTGAAATCACCACAAATGCTTAGTTACTAACGGGGAGAACCATTTGCACCCTTCTGGTAGAACTCGTTCAAGTAGATCTTTTTCCAGTATTTTTTAAAACATTTTTTCACAACTATTGGTAGTAAATGGACTGGCACCTTACGTGCTTGAAAATATGAGGGAAGACATCTTTTTTGTCTTAAATTCACTTCATAGCTATTTAACATTTTAGTTTCTTCTGCTTTAAATTTGTTCACTAGTTTTGTTGAATTTATGTTCAACACATAATTTCCTATAAGACCATGATTCTTTTCAGTTTGTCACGATAATTGATAATACGTGAAACTTTTTTTTTAGTTCTACGTACGCTTCAAAATAACCTAATGTTTGTTTTTATCACAGATTCGTCAAAATGATTCAATTGGAGAAGTATTTTCTCAAACATGTTTTTCATAATTTCTTCCAAAAATGTCTGGGTATCAAAGTCACATTACTTTCCGTATTTAATTCCATGTCCAATAAAATATTGATTCGGATTTTTAATAACACTTTTTATTCCTTTTTTTTATTCCTTTTTTTTTTCAATGAAAAGACGTCCGTATTTTTTTCCTTTCTTTTTTTAAACCACCCCAATGTTTGTTTTGGGATTTACACATACACTTAAAACTATTCATTTTGAAACATTTTTCACATCTTTTTTATATGCCGGACATTTTTGTTTTTCTCCTTGATCTTTATAACCACACCAAGTGCACATTATTCTGTCTTTTTTCTTTATCACGTATATATCCATTTCCTCAACCAGATCCGTAAGTTTGTATTAAATTTCTGAATCAATTCTTGAACGAATTCGACATACCGTTCTAAAAAACCTTCCCAGTCGTAAATGCATGAGCCATTTGCCGATACTTCTCATTTGGAAGGACGCTCACCAATTTCATTTGAATCAAATCCCCTTTGATTGGCTGGTTTTCTGATCCCAGTTTCTCAAATTTACAATATTCAGCGGCCTGTTTCAAAGAAAGAACATTATCAATAACTGGCTCATTCACTTTCTGAGAAATGTTCATGAACTTAGCTTTCTCTGCATTCGCTAGGTTTTTCTTGGTGGGTATATTTTTCACTATTGATTTATATTGTGGAACGTCAGTTTCTCCAACTGTCTTGGGTATGCAATTGATGATACTTTGATAATAGCCTCACAACCCAAAGTTTCCAAGAAGAGATCAATTATCTGGCTTTCTACTTCAAATGATTTAAATCCTTCTGCAGATTTACCTGCTAGACTCTTAAGCCACTTATCCGTACTCATAATTATTCAGTTCCTTAGATATCGGTGACGCCATTGTAGTGTAGTGTTACTAACTGATGGGAACTTTTAAACACTCAGCTAACTCTTTGATAATAGCTGAATCATCTCCCCATCAGCTATGGTTTAAATAACATCGTAGATAGAGTTCTCCAGCCTCGGGTAGTAACCAGTCTAATAGAAGGAAAGTTCTGAATTCAGAAACTTAAAAAAGGCAAGGAGAAACTATCCAACTATCTTTCCCAATAATGTATATAAGGCAATTTTCAGAGAATATAAAATATTAAATCATTCTTTTCGAAAAGACTAAGTTCTAATTTCGCGAAATCCAAATATTCTTGGCAGTCGGATTAGATTTGTTAATGTTTTCAGGAGAAAGAAATCTTTAAAAAGCAAAAGTGCAACACTTACCAAAACTTTTGGCGTTTTGTCAAAATCTGATTTCTACCATTAATAGACGATTCTGATCTCATGCTATTTCTATTAAAAGACTCCAACTTTGCAAGATTTCGGCTTGATTTTTGTCTATCCGAAAAAGTGTTTTGGAAACTGTCCAGTTTACGTTACATGTCTGTTATGAACTTCTTTTATACATACTGCACCTTTTAACGTCTTATCATTTCTAGCTGCAAATGAAGTCTTTTTTACCATTAGCCCTCTAACTGTTCTTTATTCATTTACACAAACTATTAAATGACACTATGTTAGGCAAGTTAAAGATTGTTTTTTTGTTGTTCCTCTTGTCTTTGATAAGTTCTGTGAGTGTCAGGTTTTCGAAATCTTCTTTCCCCATCGTGGGAATTTCAACCTTTTCAGATTTCATGTAGAATTGTACTTTTTGTTTAAATTTTCCTTAAAACTCCTTCATTACTTACACGTTGTATCCATGATATTCTCACCATCCTTCTGCAGAACCATATCTATTTATGGTTCTTCATCTCTCATGAATTTGGCCAGTGTTCATTGCCGAAATTGTAGAAAGTGAAGATTATGAGGAGGAATAACGATTTACACTTGATTTGAAGAAGTCAAATGTTTTCAAGAAAGCAATCACGTGGAATTCCGTTCCACAAAGCGCCAGTTTGGACATTTGACATGGAAATCACGATAGAATGGTAATAGGCTTGAAACACTGCTTAAGTATTCACCCACAAGAATGCGTAAATGTCAAGGAGAGCGAGGAAAGAGAGAGAGAGGTGGGGGGAATAGCGAGAGAGAATAGCACCAGCCTAGATAGGACAGCTATACTCTATTTTTGGCCTAATCTGACTCTTTTAAAAAGAAAATCACGGCATAATTGCCAGATGATACTTCGTGCGATAGAATCAGATAACCATAAAGGAGGATCCTGACTTAAAAAACTCGGCTTCAGTCGAGTTTTTGCCAATGTGATGAGGCTTCCCTCTGTCTTTTTTACAAGTATTTTCATGGCAACTGCTCTGATGAGTTTTTTTCCCTGGTTCTCCGATCACATATATTTATATGTGCTACTAGATTGGCAACTAGGTCCCACTCTTTTACCCTCGAAATAGTTAAATGTAACTCCTCTTTTATTTTAACAGTTCTTTTCTAGCACTTCCCGTTTGTGGAACTCTATTCCATTTGCTTGCTTTCCTGATATCTACAATCGGCAAAATTTTAAATCTAACGTCAATTGCCATCTCTCTACTTGATTGCCATTCATCTCTTATCATTCGACATTCCCTGTACCTTTTTTCCTCTCAATGTAACCCCACTGCGTACCAGTGGCAGTCCTGCCTTTCTTCGGGTAAAATGATTATAAAAATATATTAAATGTTATTACGGTAAATACAGCAACAAACCTTTCGGATATTTAAAAACTGAATAACAGATATAACCACAACGACTCTCTATTTTATAGTCATATTTATTCTAATTTTGTAAAATAAAACAATTTTGGTGTTTAGAAAAGAAGGGATTAGTTCAAAAGTGAAAAATAATAAAAAACAAAACTTACTTTTATAAAAAGTGTGCATTCTCGTCTGTTTGATAGTTATTAACGGTATCGTCATTTAATTTGTGATGTTAGTGACACACTTTCAACTACTGAAGAATTATAAGGAAATACGCTCACCGAGAGTCCATTCATCCTTCCTTCTCCTTGGTTGGTCTTTCGACACAAATTCATCATCAGTCGCTAACTCAGTGTTGTTTCAGATTGCGCATCAACATGAGGTATTATTCTCATGCTAATCTTTTGAGCCTACTCTTTCATGCTGGCTCAAGGCATGTCAGAAGAGAGCAGGTTTTTTGTCTTGTCAGTTCTTTTATTTCTTTATGTATGTCTGCTTTATTATTCCTGCTCAATCTCTACTTCTGCACATTTATCATTGAGCCATTCCTCTTTAGCCTGTCTGCATTTTCTTCTTATTTCCTCGTGTAGTTCCCTGCACTCCATTCCATGTCTTGATATCATTTTCTACCTCTTTCGCATCATGTCCAGAATCTCTTCAGTTATCCACTCGTTTTTTCTTCTGTGCCTAATATTCTTTTGGGGCAGTGTTGCTTGCTGATGTCACTATTTCTTTCTTTAGCGAGTCCCATTTCGAGTGTCCCTTTCCAATTTGTTCTTCGTATTTGATTTTCACGCTGTTAGTGTATTCTTTCTGTAGGTTAAGGTCATTCACTAGGCTGTTGTATTTCCGTTTTGGTGCTGCACTAGGCTTCTTCAATCTCTGGAGTTTCACCTTTTGCAGATGATTGGGACGTGGTCGCTTCCACAATCGGCGCCTGGATAGGCTTTGCTTTGAACCAATGCATTTCTGAATCTCCTGTTTATGGTTATATAGTCTGTCTGGTTTTTCGTGTTACATCCTGGGCTTCTCCATGTCCACAGACATCGTGGGTGTTCTTAAAGGTGTTAATTATTACTGGTCATTTGCTGTGTACCATTGGACCCATTTTTCTCAGCGTTCGTTGCGGATCCCTAAACAAAGTTGCCAGTTGTTATACCTTCCTTCTTCTTGCCTACTTTGGCATTCAAATCTCTCATGATGATTCTGCTCTCTTAGCGTTTACAATGAGTCTTGGTATTGTCTAGAGTGGAGTAAAATGATTCTATTTCTTCCTCAGTGATTTGTGTTGTTGGTGCATATACGACTACAACTGCTATGTTGAACTGTCTCCCTTTCAGTTTGACCAGGAGAACGCTTTCGGAGAACTGGCAGTATCCCAAAACACATTTCTTCATTTCTTTGTTCATTATTAAGCCAACTCCTTTTTCGTTATTTTTACCTTCTGCGTAAAAACTCCTTAAACACAAAAGCAGAAACGCTAGATCCTAAAAGGAAAGTGAAAAAGCAACACCTGACTGAGAGGGTGATAGCATCAGCCAATAGACAAAAAGCTAGATACAATATTTAAGTTAACAAATAAGGAATCTCAAATGAATATCAATGAGTTTATGTCGTAGGTATTTTCCCCAGTGTACTAGTAAAATAATAAATATACAAATTTCAAGAGTTTTAAAGCAAAGGCTGTTGTCTTTTTATGAAAGATTTGTAGTTCATTTGACGGTATTTAAGAGCATGTACTCAATTTTTCATTACAATATATATTTGTAAAAAGATCAGGAGTGTTCATGTGACTGCTTGAAATAATAGCATATATATAGAGAAAACTTACATTTTGCTTTAGGAGGAAGTATTACAAGGGTGTGTAATTCTTCGATCATATTCAGATTCACGGAGCCATAAAACTAACGTCTGATCTCAGAAAAGGGACGAGATCAACAAAGTGTCTGTTTTTGGAATTCTGGGATCGGGGTTAACTTAGAACTTTTCTGCTTCCTCTTTTTGCATGATGGGAAGAAGAATTTATTTTTATTTAACTGCCACAAATTTGCTTCTCTAAGACAGTTTCTGGTTAGTGCTAACATTTTAGAGAAGTCTGGGAAGTGTTATAACAGAAGACGGAAAGTGCAACACAGAGATCCGAAGGCGAATTGGCATGGCGAAGGAAGCATTCCAGAAATTGAGTAAGGTATTAAGAAACAGGACAATTTCGCTAGAAACAAGGAAGAGGGTACTGGATTGCTATGTGTTGTTCGTTCTTCAATATGGCAGTGAATGCTGGACAATATCATCAAAGATGAAGGAAAAACTTGAAGCAACTGAAATGTGGTTCTACAGAAAGATGCTGCGAATATCATGGGTCGAGCATGTGAGTTAATGATGAGGTCTTAGAAATGATGGAAACAAAAGGGAAATTAATACTAAGCATCAGGAAAAGACAGCAGAAGTTCCTGGGACATGCAATGAGGAAGGAGGGCTTGGAGAACCTGATACTAACAGGCCAGATAGCGGGAAAAAGAGAGAGGGAAAGCAGTGGATAACATTTGACTGACCTAATCAGGTGGATGATGGAACGAGGGTTGCATGGGGTAACAGGAGAAGGCGTGCTAAGAGCCACCAGGGATAGGGAGACGTGGAAAGCCATGATCGCCTACGTCCTGAAGGGACAGGGCACATAGAAGAAGAATAGATTTTGCGAGACGATATAGTGCATTATAGATGAATATAAAAATATCATGGCAATATCATGGTGATCAGAAAGGAACATAGTACTCTGACTTATTTTATAAATGTTCACTCGTTCAGCTTTCGGAACAATATCAGGAAGACAGATTCTTAAGGATAAGAGAAGAGAGTTGAAATCTCGCTGGTGGAGCATTCTTTGATTTTTTTCTACGCTGCTTACTTAAATAGTCGTAGAGTAACGACCCGAGTGCTACGATAATACGAAATTATGAAGCCTATTTTTAATCAAATATTTTTTCTTTACAAAGAGAAGATTGCATGTCAAGACGTGATTCTTTGGAAAAAAATCGAGCTATTCCAGTGTATAACAAAGAAAACGACTGATTACCTATATTCGAGTGACTTATCTTCAGAAAAAAATATCAATTCTTGAAGAAGCAACATTGGTTTTGATGATAATCTTTTTGATGCTGTGATATGAATGCGAGCGCTGGCGAACTTCTGCCCGTGTGTTTTCCGAGATGGGATTAATTTTGAATACATTGTTAGACGGAGTCATCTGAGGCAGACATCAAAAAGACACCGACAGCGATAACACACAATCAAAAAAAAGAAATAAAAAAGAAATAAAAAGTTCGTTATTTATACAACTAATCAAATATCTAAGATTTTATAAGCGGATTATATCGTAGACTTACCAGTTGGAAAGTTGCTACAAACACGAAAGGTTAAAAATTTACTAAGACTACAATTCTAAAAGAGTCCGCCTATATTTCAAACCAGTTATCTGTAGAATTGACAGTCGGACACAATGAAGGAAACACTTCTCAACGACCGAGGACAAAGATACATTTTGGATCTGTACCTCCAAAACTGAAGTTTCTGGAACACATAACAAAGAAGGAAGGAAGGAAGGCTTGGAGAATCTGATACTCATAGGACGCAAAGGAGGAAAGAGGATAGCAGCACGTGACATACTTGATGGGCTTAAACAAATGGATGGCAGAATAGGGTTTGGGAGAAATCAGTCAGTTAGTAAGGTGCCATACGTGATACATGTTTGGGTGATCATGTCTCTTTCGATCCATGACTGACTAGGCAAAAGATTTTCTCATAGTAGGTTGCCATTTATTTCTGCGGCAGGCTGGTTGCTAACCAAGGCTATAGAACCCAATCCGTCCTGATATTTAACCCATAGCTGGAGGGAGAAGAGATATTCTCAAGGATATTTGCGGGTAAGTGAATGCAACAAATTGAACTGAAATTCGAACTCGGCTCTACCGATTTTCTCATTCCGAGCCGATATCCATTATACCAGGACAAAATATATTAAGAACAACAAGGGACATGAAGATGTGGAGGAGCATGATCGACTATGTCTTAAAGGGACTCGGCGCATAAGAAGACACCCAAAACATTTAGAGGATTTTTCTAATTCATTATCTTCTATTTGCCATGACTTTTTATGACTTTGGCGAAGATGTCCCTTCACAATATTTTCTTTTTTCTTTATAAATAGTCTTTGTTATTTCTCCTAAACCTTGTTCCGCCGCCCGCTTGCTCGATAGATCATGAGTTGCTTTCCTTTATCCATCTTGCCGTCAATCTGCCCTGTGTCTATCACATTTTCCATGCTGTCTTTCCTTATTACCTTCCATAGAAATTTCAACAGTCTCGTCCTAAAGTCTATTAGTGTCTTTTAGTTTTTATTTTCTCTAAAACATCGTTTTTACTCACAGGTTTAGTCAAGGTTATTAGCAGCATCCTTAAAACTAAAAAAGAAAAAACACTCAAAGAACGTGTACTTATGGAATGTTATGGCTATTACTGCTGGGTTGGTTTTTTCACCTAAACATCAAAAACTTGTTGAATGGCTTTCGCCGCTGAAATAAATAGGCAAAGAGAAAAGGAAAGATACGGAGACACTAGAGGGACAGTTTGGACACTGATTTTATTTTTATTGGTTCCAACGACCTCTTGTTGGGGAAATTCCTTCCCGAACAGTTTGGTACGTCTTTACCATCCAAAGTCCAACAGAAAAAGCGATAGAGTTTATTTTTGGCACCATGAGGCCTCTTTTTTGCGCATGCGTCAATTATCTTTCCTGTCCGAGGACTCCTGGGAGATTTTTATGTTTATTTTATTTTTGTATTTTTATTTTATTTTGTAGTTTTTATTTTATTTCGTATTTTTATTTAATTCCTACATACGTTTGCCAGCTTCATTGACGTTAAGCTATTTAGAAGGGAGGTAACAATACTAGTTGCAAAGGAGGTAACTTTATCAATTCATGAATCTCCTCTTAATTTTAATTACTTGAAGCAAAACGTCTACAGGCCGATTGAAAATAATAGAGATGAACCTGAAGTAGGGGTATGTCTTTTCGCCGTATTTATTCAAACATTACAGCGAGGCAATCTTAAGAGAACTAAATGTCCTGCCGGAAAACGAAAAGAAAAGACTAACCGCAAATTGCAAAAGAAAATAACTGACAGTGATCAGCAAAAGAAATATCCAAAATGCAAGTGACAATTACACAGAAGTATTTAACTGGAAAATGTTTTAACAGATGATGGAAAAATGTAACACGGAAATTCGTAAACCCATTGGAATAGCGAAAAAACCCTTTCAAAGACTTTCAAAAACAAATTATTAAGAAACAGGAAAAATTATTTACAAATAAAACAGTACTGAAATGCAGTAATAACATACAAGTAGAGAAGATTGACACTTTGCTTTGGAAAGAAGTATTAGAATTCTCTATAATTCTTCCATCATATCTTTATGTTCAGATTCACGGAGTCATAAACTAACGTCTGATCTCAGAAAAGGGACGAGATTAAAAAGTGTCTGTTTTTGGAATTCTGGGAACGGGTTAACTGTTTAGAACTTTTCTGCTTCCTCTTCTTACATGATGGGAAAAAGATTTATTTTTTATTTATTTTAACTGCTACAAATCTTCTTTAAGACAGTTTCTGGTTAGTGCTAACATTTTAGAGAAGTAATTTGAAGGGCCTGATCAGGTGGATGACTGAACGGGGGTTGCGAGGTGTAACAGGAGAAAACATATTAAGAGCTTCCAGGGACAGGGAGACGTGGTGAACCATGATCCTTACGTCCTGAAAGGACATGGCACATGGAAGAAGAATAGATTTTGCGAGACGAGATAGTGCATTATAGATGAATATAAAAATATCATGGCAATATCATGGTGATCAGAAAGGAACATAGTACTATGACTTATTTTATAAATGTTCACTTGTTCAGCTTTCGGGGCAATATCAGGAAGACAGATTCTTAAGGATAAGAGAAGAGAGTTGAAATCTCGCTGGTGGAGTATTCTTTGATTTTTTTCTACGCTGCTTACTTAAATAGTCGTAGAGTAACGACCCGAGTCCTACGAAGATACGAAAGTATGTAATATCAATCTGCCTATATGGCAGTAAATGGTGGAGATTTTCTTTAGAAATGAATGGTAGACTCGAGGCCGCAGAGATGTGGTTCTACAGAAGGATGCTGAAGGCAACATGGTCAGAGCTTGTTAGTAACGAGGAAGTTTTAAGGAAAAAGTAAACAAAACGGATACATTTTGAACCAGTTGAAATTTCTCGTACATTTTTAGAATGCTTACTTAATAAAAAGTTTGAAAGTCGCTCAAAGTACAGGCTTGCTATTAAAATATGATAAATGAAATGTGTAATATGAGTAAAAGAGAAAAAAAGATGATGATAATAAAGAGGATAAATAATGACTGACCATTGATTTGTAAAAGGTTAAAATTGTAATGTTCAGGGAAACATCCACGCGGGTGTTTGTTCCTCAAAACTGATTGGAAATTTCTCCTTACATTTAAAATATGAAGGGAATGAGGATGATTCGACTATTTGGATGCGGCCTTTTAGTTTCACTCAAATTTGTTTTTTAAATGTAGAGTGGCCATCCCTACGCCTAAGTGGACTGAATTATGAGTTTCCCTTTAGGATGTGCGTTGTGGTGCAGTGGATATCGGCTCGGAACGAAAAATCGGGGTGCTGAGTTCGAATTCCAGTTGAATTCTTTGCATTTACTTACGCACAAATACTCTTGGGAAAGGTATTAATCCGTCTCTTCCCTCCAGTTATGGCTTAAATAATAGGACAGATTGAGTTCTATAGCCTTGGCTGGCAACCCAACCAGTCTACCGTAGAAAGCAATGACAACCTACTGCAGGATAATCTTCTGTTTCAGTCAATCGTGTCTCTTTCGAGATATGATATGATATGATATGATATGATATGATATGACTGACTGAATATAATAGTTAAAAACATGATTAAGGATTCTACTGGACATAAAGTGGGCGATCAGTTTTATATTGTTATGAAGTAATAAACTGATCCTCCACTAATTAATACTTAATAATATAGTACATCTCTTCCCTCTCTAGCTATGAGTCAAATAATAGGACAGATTTGGTTCTATAGCCTTAATCGGCAACCAGTCTACAGCAGAAAGCAATGGCAGCCTACTGCGGGATAATCTTCTGCCTCGTCAGTCATCCGGGACATGATCGCCCAAAGCGTGTATCACGTATGACACTTAATTGACTGACTGACTTCTCTTAGATTGGTTATCAATCAAAGCTGAAGAATCCAGTCAGTTTCTTTTGTATATTTTTTCACACACCTTAAAAGGGGGAAGTGATGGTTTCACTTCCGAGAGTATTGCTATGTAAATGAATACAACAGACTCGGCTAACGTTTGAATCACCGAGTTTATTTTCTTGTCAGTAATAAACAAATGATATGGTAATAGTAATCGGAGAATAGGGACTGAACATATGAGCAACGACGAAGTTTTAGAGAAAATAGAAAGAAAAAAGGAGATATATGGTCAGTCAGTTGAGTGCCATACGTGATACATGCTTGGGCGATCAAATCTCAGAAGATTATCCCGCAGTAGGTTGCTATTATTTTCTACGGTAGACTAGTTGCCAGCCAAGGCTATAGGTTTCAGTCTGTCCTGTTATTTAACCAATTACTAGAGGGACGAGACAGATTAATACATTTCTCAAGGTTATTTGTGCGTATGTGAATGCAAGGAATTCAACTGGAATTCAAACTCGGCCCCCCCGAATTCTCGTCACGGATCGTCAGGGAAAGCCAGCTTTCCCTGACGATCCGTTTAGGTGAAACCTAGGTAAGTTCGTCTGGCTCATTAGATGCTATTTATTTAGTTTGCTCTATATTTGTATTGAGCGCTTTCTGTTAAATGATGACTCGTGTCGGGTTTTTTCTTTGGGCTTCGTGCTGATTTAGGTTCGAACACTTTTGACTGTCTTTCATGCCCTAAGCTCTTTCTTTTTTTACGACCATTTTTTCCTTCGTTCGATAGTTTTTGAGGAAGGTTTTCGAAACGAGTATAAATATAATCTCGTTTATATAATATATATATATATATATATATATATATATATATATATATATATATATATATATATAATTCAACCACCGCAGTGGTTGAATATATTCTTAAGTTCGACATTGAGTGAATTTAGGTAGCTTTCAAGCTTCACCACTAATTCAGTTCTCAATCAAATTTTAAAAAGTTTACAGTGGATACCGTCTTAACTACATTTTGAAAAATAAATTTTAAATTTTGGTTCAGTAGAAAAAAGTTACATCAAAATATGTGAAGTCCGAAAAGGGAGACTAATTACATAAGTACATAAGTGAGTGAGTGACTAACATAACGTTTCTCATAAGAAATCTTATTCTTTATATCTTTTTTCTGTTTAACATTTTTGTATGCGGTTTTCAACATTTAAATTCTGATGATATCTTTTATAATTTTTGTCAATCAAACTTTGCTTATCACCTATCATTTTATCAGAATTGATTATCAAAATTAATTACAGAAAATCAAGTTTTTATTCTTTTTTAAATCAATTGCATATAATTTTTTTATTTTTGATATTTTTAAATGCGGTTGTCAGCATTAAAATTATATTAAATTGATATCAATGCCTGGAAAAATCATGGATTACATGGAAAAATGCGCGCATGAAAAGTAATATTCTTAAGATTGTATTAAACCTGGAAAAGAACAGGACAAGTTATTAAACCTGGAAAAGTAAAGGACAAGATAGTTCAGGGAAGTAAAAAATAAGAAATTTCTTATTTAAAATATTGCAGCTAAAAATAAAATCTAAATGCAATATTTTAAGTAAAAAAATTCTTATTTTTTACGTCACTAGAATATCTTGTCTTTTAACAGGTTTAATAACTTGTCCTGTTCTTTTCAGGGTTTAATATAATCTTGAGAATATTACTTTTCAACTGCAAATTTTCCATGTAATATATGTGTGTGTGTGTGTGTATGTGTGTGTGCGTGTGTGTGTGTCACTATTTGATAAAATGTTTTAGTCCTTTTGCCGCTACAAATGCTTTGGTTGACAAGTGTGTCTTTTAATGCTGAAAATACAATTACCTCTTCAGTTGCTAACAAATAGCAGCAGCAGCTAAATTGTTAGCAAAATCTGCTCAAATCTAAGTCATCATCTTCATTATATAAAATTAACAACCATTAAACTGGTGGCTGTCATCTACTGGTTGTGTGTTCAATACCGGATACAGGTAGTAAAACAATTTAATATCGATTCAGCAGGAATGAGTAATAATCTTTATCATATGGGCGCCATATTTGATATCCTATTTCATATCAAGCAAAAAATGGGCAACTGAAGATGGCCAGAGGGCACCTGCCCAAAATTTTGTCTATGATAAAATCTATAATAATCAAAATGGGGACTGCTTACGACTAAATCACTTTGAAAAAGTGACTACTGTGCGATCCCCAAAGAAACATCGAGCTTGGTCAGTACCTAGATGGGTGACCACTTGCGAATACTCGGTGCTGTAAATTTGGATGTGCGGGTAGTGTAATGGATAATGGCTTAGAATTGTTAATCTGAGAGTCAAAATCCAATTCTGTATAAGTTCATTATGTTAATTTACGCGCACTTGGGAAAGGTATGAATCCATCTATTCTTCCCAGGTATGGGTTAATTAGTAAGATTTGAATTATTATCTAAAAAGAATCTTACAATCTAAAAATATTTCTGGCTTTAAATAACCTGCAAAGTGTTGATAAGCCGTACAAAAACGAATCAATTAAATCAAAAACCAACGATGTCTCATTATGCCTACAATAATTAAGATGAAAAGAAAAGTTCGAAAAAAGATTGGTTCAGAAAAATCGGTTCGTATTATTATCAGCATAGGACAATTTTTTTTTAATTCTGTATATGAGGTTTGGATCCTCAGAATCATCTGCACAGCTATTTGCTAAACCAGAACAATTTTACGTTTTCAAAACTTCCAGAAACAATTTTTTGGCACATCTTATCTAAATGCAAACTGTAGATTCCAATCTTGGTAGCTAGAAAATATTTCAGTTCTTTCTGCAACGAAACCATCAATTACGTTTTTCATGATGTGACAAATTTCTTGTCAGTCACGCATTTGCGCCCCGCATTCGATCACAGCATTTGCCTTCTTTCAGCAATCAATCTCAGTGTTTCACATTTATTCTTTCTTACGTTAAGTGTTTCTTGACAGCACATTTCATGTAAGAAAAAAAAACTTTCAAAATATCAAGATAAACAGCTTTTTCTTTCAAATTAACTTTTCCCTCCTAGAATATTTTTTTTTTGCTCTGGTTAATAAAATATTGCATATTAGAGACACGGAAGAGTAATAGATTGTACTTCCGATTGAGGAATCGTAAAGATGAGTTTGAATTCCAATCGAGTTCATTATATTCACTTACGTGCTAATACTCTTGGGAAAGATATGAATCCATCTCTTCTATTTTTCTTATTATTACGTTTGCTTATTAGGAGGCATGATAGAGTAATGGATTGCAGCTCTGATCGCGAAATCGGAGACAAGAGTTCGAATTTCATTCGGTTTCACTGACTTACACGCAATACTTCACTTAACCTTGAGAAAAATTTGTAATCCATCTGCGTCCTGTGGTCTTAGTTAACAACAAGTCTAGAAGGAAAAATAACTTCAATCCATCTGTCGCTTTTAAATCTTGTCTAACTTTTAAGACGGATTAAACTCAACATCATCGGTGCAAAAAGTACTGGCAACCCATTGTTCTTTTCTCCTATGAATGTCACCATAAACCACAATTGTAAGGTGGAGGAGAATGGTGACTACAGCGGCCCCGAATGCACTGACTTAATAAGTGAGGATGAATGATGTCAAAATATTTCTTCCCACAATCTACAAAATAAATAAATAAATAAATAAATAAATAAAATTACTATAAAATCTAAATAAAAACATTGCTATAAAAATAAGTTTTCATTTTAAAATGATACTAGTATTGTCTAGGATTCACGGCGGAAAATATGATGCAGATTAATTTAATGTCCACCAGGAGCCTTGGTCTAAGAGTTGATCTTTTGCGATCCCAATATGTACTGACTTCATCAATGCATTTTTAGTAGTCGGTCTCATCTCAGAGCTTAAAAAATAAAAACAACTTACGAGTCTCGGGAGTTGATCTAAGAGGTAGCCTCAAAGTCACTAAGTGCAGATTAAGGCCTCAAAGATACCGGTGATCTCAAATATAAACTAGAAAGAGAACCCAACTGGACTTAAAATTTACTTAAACAAGACAACAAGATAACAGGAAGTTATAAACACGCAACTTACGAACTTTCAAAGAAAGACCCGAAACCACATAATCTTGATTCGGCCGACATTAATTTCTAGCGGAGTCCATATTTTACGCATAAAGAATTTTCTTTCATATTCTTGTTGAGCATTTTTAACATAATATTATATGACCACCATCGTTCATTTCAGCCGAGTTGACTTTCTCATTTAAATGCTTTAAAAATCTGAGAAAACCATCCAGTTTTTCATGTAGAGTTTTTACTTTATGTAGGATTAAGCCAGTGTCTGTCTAGAGGACTTCAGTATAAAAGAAACCATTCTTTTAAAAATTTAGTAAATTTAGCCTTTTTTTTAAAGATAAATGTTTTCCGAATTTTGATGTTTTATTCCGAAGAATAAAGTATAAAAAGGCCCCATCTTTTTCTTTTTTTTTTTTTGAAAGAGGAATTTTTTCGCATTTTGATGCTTTTATTCCGAAGAACAGGTAAAGTATTAAAAGGCTTCGTCCCTTTTTTGAAAGAGGAACTTTTTCGCATTTTATTCGAAAGAATATGTAAAGTTGCCTAAATGAGTCCATACCAATGTAAGGACGTAAAGTATCAGCGAAGATACTTTCATTACTGAAAAACTTATTTTACACAATTTATATTCGAACTATTGTCCTCATTTTTGTGGTCATTTTTGAGGCCTTTCTTAGGTGTATATCAATTTGGATAACCTGCAGTGAATTCCGAACTGAACATTTTATTCAATCTACTGGGTGGGAAAACTTCTCGTTCCACTGCTTATGTCTAGGATATCGTGTAGTTTTTTACTTTTATTTAGCATTGTTCAGTTATTAATCGCCCATTTCCCCTAAGTGTGAGTACACACTGCTCGAACCAGGAATTGAACTCACAGTCATTATGTTACCAACTTAAAAAAACGCTTTTATCCACTAAGTTATTGTTCCATATTTTGTTTTATATTGATTTTCTCAAAATGCAGTTTTGTTTCAATCTAAGAATCTTAAGTATAAAATTATTTAATGTTAATTGCATAAAACATGAATTCCTATTACTCAATTATACTAACTTTGTGAGTCTGTGCACACCTGGTTGGGAACAAATGCGCAGAGTTCGCGGTTCAGAGCTTGTGCCCCATTTTAGAGAGTTGCAAAATTTTAGTCCTGAGATGACATGTTTTCTAATGAGACTATATTGTTTGAGAATCTATATGATAATCGACGTGCGATAGCTTCGTCCAATAGCTGCTTTATAATATCCTGGGAGTAAAAAGCTTCGATCAGCAAGGTTCAATACAAACTGTTTCACGTAAAGCAATAAAATCTGTCGGATATTTTACATACCTAGAAATCAAAATCAATTATACTGAAAAGGATGTGATAATACGCATCAAATTCAAATATCTGGGAGGTGTTTTATCAGAAGACGGAAAGTTCGACACAGAGATCCGAAGGTGAATTGGCATGGCAAAGAACGCGTTTCAGAAGCTGAGTAGAGTATTAAGAGACATGAAACTTTCGCTAGAAACAAAGGAAAGCGTAGTGGATTGTTATGTGATATCAGTTCTTCAATATGGCAGTGAATGCTGGAAAGATGAAGGAAGCTACGGAAATGTGGTTCTACCGAAGGATGCTGCGAATATCATGAGTCGAGCATGTGAGCAATGATGAGGTTTTGGAAAGGAAATTAATACTGAACATTAGGAAAAGACAGCAGAGGTTCCTGGGACATGCAATGAGGAAGGAGGGCTTGGAGAACCTGATACTAACAGTCCAGATAGAGGGAAAAAGAGACAGGTGAAAGCAGCGGATAATATATTTGAGCAGGTGGATGAGAGAACGGAGATTGCGTGGTGTAACTGGAGAAAGGGATAGGGAGACGTGGAAAGCCATGATCGCCTACGTCCTGAAAGGACAAGGCACATAGAAGAAGAAGAAGAAGAAGAAGAAGAAGAAGAAGAAGAAGAAGAAGAAGAATACGCATGGCGAAAGCGTGGGTCGCCTTAATAAAATTAATGCAATGTGTAAATCTGATCGTCCAGACAACGCCAAACAGAGCTTCATTTGTGCCACTGTATAGTCGGTTTTAATGTATGGTGTCATTTACTAAATCTCTTGCATCTAAGCCTGATGGAGTTTACACTCGGATGTTAATAGTTATACTTAACATATAATCTTAGTGACAACATTAAATTAAATTACAGTTCTATAAAACCTTCCTTGAAATTTCAACAATTTTACGCGAAGGCAGAATGTACTTTGGCGGACAATGTTGGCAAGAAAAACAAGGACTTGCTAGTAATCTAGACATTGCGCTAGACGGGTTAGTAGGTCAGTAACCACCTACATTGACCAACTATGTCATGACAAATGATGCCACTCTAATGACCTTTCGACCTCGATGCAAAACAGTGATGATTAGCGTGACAGACTCATTAATGTTCGAGCTAGCTCAACTGAATAAATAATAAGTTTTTACTTTTGTTACGACTGATGGCTCTTAAATCATGAAGAACATTAGTAGGCACTGTCGCATACATTTTTAACAAGGTAACGTTTATTGATGAAAAAACTATTTTCATTGCTGTTTGCTGACACGCAAAAAAAAAAAAAGGAAACAAAACAAATAAAATAAATGCCATGTTCCTCATGTTGCATTTTGCTATCGGCACACTGATGAGCTCATTCATCGTTTTTATTTAAGGCATTCAAAATATCTACGGCAACTCAGAATAATAATGTTAAACACGAATTTTAAATTAGAATATTTTATGCCATTTTACAGAGATCAATTTGCACATTCCAAGAAATAGAAAGACCCACAAACGGAGAGCGTACTTCGGTTTACGCCCTTTTAGAATAATAACGACGTGATTATCGGCTTACGTTAAAAATGATTCCCGTCAAGACGATCGGAAGAACTTCCAAACGTGAACAGACTATCGCTGATTTTATTTCAAAGAATTCTTCTCCACTCGTATGAGATTGTTTTGTAAGGTCTAAAAAAGTTCAAAAAGTGATTTTGGTTAGCATTTATTGTCCCACGAAATCCCCACTGATTTCAGTAGAATTTCTTTTCTTGAAATCCGATTAAGGAACGCTTTAATTCACTCTAATATATTTTTTAAATCATTTCACCCCGAGCAAGGCAGAAATGCCACTGATGTGCGGTGGGCTACATAACTGTAAAAAGATTATTTAGAAGAGAGTGAGGAGTACAGGCCAGTTAGAAAAGAGCAATAGAAAGATAGAATGCAGGTGTGATGACAGTTACATAGGTGGAGGGAAAGGGAAGGATATACGGGGTGGGGAGAGAGCTAGAATACAGTGGTTAATAGATGAGTATTGACATTGCATTTAAATTCTTGGAGGTTGTAGCCATCAGGAAAGCAAGAATATAGGGAGCGAGTTCCACAGGCGGGAAGTGCGAGAGAAGAAGCTGCAGGTGTAGAATTGTCGTCTGCATTTTGCTAACCTAACTGTGAATGGGTGGGACCCAGTTGCCAATCTGGTTGCACGAGTAAACATCTGTTGTGGAGGCACCAGTGACTTAAGTTCGTCCGAGCAGAAGCCATGAAAGTATTTATAGAACAGACAAAGGAAGGCCACATTTCATCGGTGGGGAAGTGGCTGCAGTCGAGCCGCCAAGTCAGTACCTATCACATTACAGACTCTCCTTTGGAGGCTGTCGAGAACACTGAGGTGAACGGCAGGGGCGCCTGACCATAAATGGCAGCAGTACTCCATGCACGGACGGATGGTTGACTTGTATATATGCAGGATGGATTCAGGCGGAAAAACATCCTGGATCGGCATAATGACCGAACCTTCTTAGCAGTGGATTTAGCTATGGATTCGATGTAGTGGTTCCATTTGAGGTCTGAAGAGAGGGTAAGGCCGAGGAGGCGCAGTGTATTGCTCACAGGGAGAATCGCTTGGTCCATGCTTATGGGAGGCAGGAGAGGTTGCCTGTAATGGTTGACAGACAACAGATTGGTCTTAGACGCATTGAAGTTGACAAGCCACTTCTTGCCCCAATTCACCACAGAGTGTAGATCCTGTTCAAGGTCAGTAGCGAGATTATGTCTATCTGCTGCGACAGGTTTCTTACTGGTGCGGCAGTATATTGTAGTGTGATCTGCGTAGATGCCTACATGGCCCTTGATCACGTTGATGGAAATAAGGAAGAGCTTCGGGCCCAGGATAGAGCCCTGTGGGACACCAGCATTCGTGCTGTAGGATGAAGAGGCATGCCCATTCAAAAAGACCTTCATTTTGCGGTTATTTAAAAAAAGATTGGATTAGGTCAAGCAGGCGACCAGTAATACTGTAACCCCGTAGCTTGCATAGAAAGCCAGAGTGCCAAACCCTGTCAAAAGCCTTGGAGATGTCCAGAGCAACCGCGCGAGCCTCGTCAGACTCATCAAGAGTCTGGAGCATGTACTCCGTTACGGTTGTTAGCAAGTCGGCCGTGGACCTGGCAAAGCGGAATCCATATTGCCTGTCAGAGAAGAGTTTGTGGGCAGTAAGATGTTGAACTATATATCCGGACTCACTTTTCCTTAAATCCAAGTGCCACTATTATTATTATTATTATTATTATCTATTTATTTATTTACACATAACCAAGTTCTTGTCTTCTCTTTAAACACCTCGATTATTGTTTTATACTTTGTTATTCGAATCAGCATGCTCGTCTCAATTCTTCTCAGATGTCATTCATTGTCATCTCTAAAAGTATATGTCATCGTTCTTGCAATACTGAACAAGACTTATTACTCAAAAACAGTTAAACAATATATTTTCATCCGTGCATACAATTCCCACCATCAATCTATGAAAGTAGTTGTCAATATCAGCAAAACTGTTAATAGAATCACCCAACCCCGTAAACTGACTGAAACTAAAAGAAGACCGGAATATAGCACGTTGTGAGTATAACAATTAAAATGATCATACGGCTCAAAATAAGGCATATAATATCAAAGTCGTATATGTCAATATACTGTGAACTTTTCCAGTGGATTATGAGACCTCATCCGGCTAGGTCTTGAATCTGTGGTTTCAGTATGAAAAACATCTATGATATCTCAAGTTCATTCCAGTGAAATAATATACAATCAAATACTAAAGATGCAAAAAAAAAAAAAAAAAAAATGGTCGGCTCATTGTATCACCACTCCAGAAAGTAATTAACTTATTCAGTAATGCGCTATCAATCTCTCTCTCTCTCTCTCTCTTTTTTTTACAAAAGATAAGATTAAGCCAAAGATGAATCCTCCCTTTCCAACTTTGATAAAGTTCAAAGTCGTTTAGCGGTCTTGTGGAGGAAAACTTCTGTTCCACTCTGCAGCCTCTTTCTACACAGGTGCAAAGTTGCTAGCCTTTGGCCGGTTCCATAATAAATGTTCAGATGAGCACTGTTTTGTTCCATCAAGTTATATCTTTAAAATTAGAGCACGCCATGCTACTTCCATGGAGTTTAATCAACCATATTTTCTCCATATTTTAAATGTAAGGAAAAAGTTTCACTCAGACATCTTCCCCTCCACCAAGAATTGCTACTTTGTGAAACAGAATCGTGTGGATATTTTGCTGAACACAAAATATTAAGAGAAAGGAAAGGGTCATTCGTTATCTATCCTACCTATCTTCAATTCTTACCACGTTCTGTCATTCGTATTATCGCACCTCATTCATCATCAAGATTTGGACTGTAACCCTCTATTTTGACTCTCTCGCGAGTGTTGCAATGAGTGAACTTTAATAGAATAAATAAGTAGTGTTTTACAGGATGGAGTTACTATCCTCACATCTATCCGTTTTTAAATTCAGAATTGCTCTTCTCTTAGATTGGTTTCCAGGTGATAACCTATAAGTGGGGCTCATACCCTTTCCCCAAGGATTTTTGTAAGAAAGTGAACGCAACCGCCCAGACTCGAATTTGAACTCGTTGATAACCGCTACGCTCCGAGTCAGTCAGTTAAGTGCCATACGTGAAACACGCTTGGGCGATCATGTCTCAAAAGAGACATGACTGACTGGCCAGAAGATTATCCCGCAGTAGGTTGCCATTGCTTTCTGCGGTAGACTGGTTGCCAGCCAAGGCTATAGAACCCAATCTGTTCTATTATTTAACCCATAACTGGAAGGAATAGACGGATTAATACCTTTCCGAAGGGTATTTGTGCGTAAGTGAATGCAATGAATTCAACTGGAATTCGAACTCGGCTCCCCGATTTCTCGTTCCGAGTTAGTTACTTTCTGGAGTGGTGATACAATGAGCCGACCATTTTCTTTTTTTTTTTTTTGCATCTTTAGTATTTGATTGTATATTATTTCACTGGAATGAACTTGAGATATCATAGATGTTTTTCATACTGAAACCACAGATTCAAGACCTAGCCGGATGTGGTCTCATATCCACTGGACCACAACGCACATACATCCACAATAAAATATTCAGTGACTTGTGGTGGGCATTGAATTTTATGGACTCATCGGAATTTTGTTTAGTATCTGGTAGCTGTGGGATAACGTCGCAAGGCATTTTAGTGTTTTAGAATTTGCAAAGAGGAAGAAAAAAAAAACAAGGTCTCATCTGAAAGTCTCAGAGAATACAGTAATTAACACAAACACTATAATTCGTCCACATCTCTTGGGTTAGCGAATATTTCATGTAATTCACAAAACACTGACTAAATTTAACATTTGTTTAATACCCATAAGTCTGTTAATGGTGTAGATCAAACTGAATAGCTACCAGGATTGTAATATTCTTATCATTTTAACTGGAAGGAAAATGCCTGCACCGCGCCCACTTCTTTGCATAATTCTGGTTCGATGTTTTTGGAGAAAATATTAGAAATATCTATAGAAAACTACTGAGTTACACGCAATTACCCTTAGGAAGGGTATTAATCCGTCACTTCTTTCTCCAGTTAGGAGTTAAATAATTCTGCCTAGTCTGTCATGTCTCGAAAGAGACATGATCACCCATAGCAGTTAACTGAACTAATAGTCAGCTGAGTAAACGAAATGCCGAAGATTGTTATTAAAAAGTGTATATTTTATTATTATTAGTACTTGCCTTAAAGAGAACATTTTTTGGTGTGTTGGATTATTTCTTTCGTCGCAGATTGAATTGAAGTTTAAATGGATGATAAAGATATTTGTTGTGTTATCAAAAGAATAGCAATAAAAGTTAATAAAAAAATACAGAGGATAAGAGAGCTGGGTAAACTGAAGCGTGGTTGTCACACTGTAGGAAGAAAAAGCTTGAGCAAGAAAGAAAGAGAGAAAGAAAGACAAACAACGGATATACATTTTTCGCTATTCGGGAGATAAATTCGTGTTTGACTTCATGATCTTTCTCTCACAGAAGGTTTCCGAATTTTGTACTATAAGAATCCAATCGCTGAAGGCTCAGAATTACAGCGACGAAACGGACTGCAATTAATATTCGTTCACATGCTTTTGTAAAAGAGAACTATGTCTTACGGGTTCTTATTAAACTTATTTAGTACAAAACCACAACAGTGTGAAATACCAAACATGATCGAATGACTTGCGTGTCGAATAGAAAAACCATTGGTCTCTGGCACATATAAACGAAACTGAGTGCAGTTTGGATGGAACAAGACGAAAATGGTGGTGGAGATCAAACAGATATTTTAGTAAACGTTTAGAGTAATATTGTTATTCTGTTTCAAGAATCTTAGATTCGAAATTCACTTAAATTTTTAGGATTATTATAAATTATAAAAATATATTCTTTAAATTCATTCAAATTATATGATTCATTTCTCAAACAAAAGTTTCGTATTTGTTAGATTCCATTAGGCACTTTGACATGGGGTGATGGTCAACAAGCTTGTCCTGAATGAGTAGTGAGTTCGATCCTCACTAAGTGCTCCAACCTTGTGGCCTTGTGCAACATCTAATCTAAGCGTAGTAAATCACTATAAGAGCACTTTGACATGGTGTAGCTTGTCTCAGTAGATCGATTAAGACTGGGTAGCTAGTTTCATTATTACTAGGTGCTCCAAACTTGCAGCCTTGTGCCACATCTAAGCTGTGTTTAATAAATCACTATAAGAGCACTTCCCCGTGGTGTAATGGTTACGACTGAGTAGTGAGTTTGATCCTCAATGGGTGCTTCTTATGAGCCACATCTAAGCTGCGTTTTTTGAATCATTTATTCAGGTTCCATTAAAGTGTTGTCCCCCAAAACATGCTCGGGAGATTCAAGTGTATTTCCGGTGATTGCCAGAGAGCTGTTCTCTGGACGAGTGTTTCCAAGCGGGAAAGTCCTCCCCAATAAAAGAGTGGGCTTAACGAACACTTTCTTTTGTCATGTATCGTATAAGCTAAACATAATAGCTTAGAGGTGGTACAAGGCTCAAAGTATTAAGCACCAAATGAAGATTGCACTCCATACTCAGTTGTAATTGATCTAGTGAGACAGTCCTGCTAATCATGACACCCAGTCGAAATGACCAGCAAAACTTAGTAAATGTTTCGAGACTTACCTCGTGTTTTCTACTGAAGGGATACAGTCTTCTTTAATATAATTCTTCTTATTTTACCCTAACGTAATACCTATATTGGTAACGATGGAATCATTTAAAGAAAACTACATTAAAAGCCTACAAAATGCAATATACATTTTAAAACAAGGCTTTTTAGAAACAGCAGAATACAGCTGGTTGAAGAGAGCCATGATTATCCACCCATAAAAAGACATTCCACATAATAGACGAGATAGATAGATAGAGAGAGAGAGAGAGAGAGAGAGAGAGAGAGAGAGAGAGCGAGAGAGAGAGAGAGAGAGATTATTGCAAAGATGAGTGTTAATCAGATAAAAAAATCAAACATTTACAAGACTTAGCTTGGTCTGGCACAAGGATCGTGTATTAAGGAATATTGTGAGACTTAAACTTGTTGCAGAACCAAATAGCCTACGAGAGAATCTTGTCAACATTTTTTCTATGCTGAGTGTCTTCGTTGTAACTAAGTTTAAATTAGTGTGACATAAGTTCAGTATATTTAGGCATTTAGTCAAGATCGACCTCACTTTAGTAGCCGTGGTTTCCGAAATGTCATTGCCAGCGATTACTTTATGCTGAGCGTCTTGGTTACGATCAAATTTACTTTCTCTAAATGCCCTGTCCCCGAAAGAAGCAAGCCGCTGTGGGGTGCCAACCTTCTGTCTTTTCTTTCGGAATTTATTAGATGAAAAGCTTTCATTAGTTATATTACTCACATGCGGTCGGCTGTCCACATCTTTGTTGCTATTATCCACTAGTTGATTAAAACGTTGATTCGTGAAGTTAGTGACAGTGTAATTGCGAGTTCAGTCCCTGGGTCTGTCAGTGTGTACTGAGCAGTATTAAATAAGAACTAGACAATGTATTCCAAGACGTGGACTGTGGAACGAGAACAATCTACCATGTAGATTAAATACAGGGTTCAGTTGGTTGGAAGTTTTCTGTAAGCATTGGCCAAATAGAACAGAAACAAAACGGTCGGGCCAGACGGAATTGTAATTGTGAGTTGTTGGCAGTTTTAGATGATTTCAGGATAGATAAGATCACAGAAATAATAAACGAAATCTACAAGAGTGGTGATATTATGTATAGAATTTTAACAGAAAGGGCAATACAAATGCAGATGGCTATGTACGTATGTTTATAGACTACGCAAAGTCACTCAACAAAGGTATGACGCAAAGGTCTGTTAGAACTGTTCAGCAACCTTCATATATTTGGGAGACATTAGAATAAGCAAGAATCTATATTGACAGAAAACCGCCTGAATACAGACAGAAAAGAAGTTCAGCGGTTCTACAAAAATAGAAAAAGATGTAAGACTGTTGTGGAGTAGTTTTCGCACTGAAGGTTATAATCGTGCTATGTTGATTGCTAATCGACTTAACGTACCCAAAATGTTACGAACTTGGTAATATTCCACTAAAAACTAACTCCTTAGTATTCGGCTAACTGCCGACTAATATCAACTGCCTAGCAGTTCTACTGAACTCCAATAGAACTCTAAAGAACTCTCATGAACTTCCCAAGAACTTCTAAGAACTTCCTGTTAACCCTTATTAATATAGGAGGGAGAATCATTATCTGAGGAATAGGTGTGTTTCCCTATAACAAAGACAAAGATGTGTTTACTCATTGATTTTATTCAACTTATACATCGAGGCAATTCAGAGAGAATTAGAAGTCTTGCCAGAATTCATTAGTGGCGGCCATAATCTTAACAACATAGCGTATGCAGATGACACAGTGTTGATAACAAATACGGAAAGGAAACTACAAAAACTCCTACAGAAAGTATCGTAGGAAAGCGAGAAGAAAAGACTGAGTTGTAAGTTAAAAAATTTAAGTGTGTAAGTGTACACTTGTTGAATTTATTAATTTATTATATTCCTTAAGTAAAAACTTTTTTCAACTTTTTTCATCTTTATTTTTATATTTATTATGTTTTATATTTTATTTTACTCTATATCTTTATAAATTTTATAAATTTTCTATAAATTTTATAAATTTAATTTTTTTATTTTTAATTTAAATCTAGTTTTAAAATTAAATTATATGTCAAGATTCCCCACCAATTCTTTTTTGAATAACTTCATCCCATTTATTTAAACCAAAAACCGCCATGATTTATATGTCAACACGTCTGTTAACGTTTCTATGGAGAATAATTTTTTTCTTTTTTCCTTTTTCTTTCCTTTCCCTTCTTTTTTTCTTAGCTTACTTCCCTGTAAACCACCACTTTTTTCTTTCTTTATCTTTCCACTTCCTTTTCTTAGAGCCAGACAAGACTAAATTTTAACTTAAAACTCAGTTTAAAAGTAAGGCTTTCCAAAAATCTAAAAATAGACATTGCTTTCTGTCTAATTTCTTTTAAACTCACCCCTTCTTTTTTTTGTGATGTATATTTTTTTTAACTTCCGCCGGTAATATTTTTTTTTGTTTAATCATCTCACCCCAAGCAAGGTATTCCACTGCCACTATTGCGCATGGGGCTACATAGGGGAAGGTAAAGAGAAGGAGTGGATAGACATAGGGAATGTCAGGAGAAAGGTGACAGATGAGTAAGGATAGCTAGGATGAGGGTCGGGCAGATGGGAAGAGTGCTTGATAGAATGGGAGCAGGTTAGTGTGTTAGGAGGTGTGTATTGACCTTACATTTAAACTCCTGGAGATTGTAGCCGTCGGGGAAGCAATCGTTTGGAAGAGAATTCCACAGTCGGGAAGTGCGAGGAAAGAAACTGTTGGAGTAGAAGTTACGGCTGCATTTTATCGGTTTCACTGTAAAAGGGTGGGATCTAGTTGCTAATCTAGTATCTCGTGCAAATTCGTATTTAGGGGGCACCAGTGATCTAAGTTCATCGGAGCAGAAGCCGTGAAAGTATTTATAGAAGAGACACAGGGAAGCAACGTCTCGCCGGTGGGAGAGAGACTGCAGGCGGTCTGCCAAGTCGGTATCTATCACATTACAGACTCTCCTCTGAACCTTATCGAGAAGCCCGAGGAGAACAGCAGGGGCACCCGACCAGATATGGCAGCAGTATTCAATGCACGGGCGGATGGTAGATTTGTAAATATGCAGGATAGATTTAGACGGAAAAAACTTCCGGGCCCTACACAGAGAACCGACTTTCATAGCAGCGGATTTAGCAATGGATTCGATATAGTCATTCCATTTGAGGTCCGCTGAAAGTGTGAGACCAAGGAGGCGTAGTGTTTCACTCTCTGGGAGGCAAGCCTGGTCCATGCTAATGGGAGGTAGGTGAGATTGTCGATGATGGTTAATTGACAGTAGCTTCGTTTTAGAAGCATTAAAATTTACTAGCCATTTCTTACCCCAGTCCAATATGGATTGGAGGTTTTTTTCAATCTCGGCTGCGAGTTTAGCTTTGACGCCTACACCAGATTTTTGTTGGAGGCGAGAGTAAACTGTGGTGTCATCGGCGTACAAACCTATTTGGGTTCTTATGGAATCAGGGAGATCATTAATATATATCAGGAAGAGTGTAGGACCTAAGATGGAGCCTTGGGGGACACTTGCGTTTGTATGGTAGTTCTGAGAGGCATGTCCGTTTAATACCACTTTCATTGTGCGGTTAGAGAGGAATGACTGGATTAGTTCAAACAAATGTCCAGTTATACCATAGCTCCGCAGTTTACATAGAAGGCCAGCATGCCAAACTCTGTCGAACGCCTTAGATATATCCAATGCAACGGTTCGAGCTTCGCCATTCCTGTCGAGTGCCTGGTATATGTACTCGGTGATGGTCGTTAGCATATCAGCAGTAGACCTGGTGAAGCGGATACCATATTGCTTGTCCGAGAGGAGCCTGTGTGCTGTGAGATGCTGAACCACCTCGGCGTTGATAATGGCTTCGGACACTTTGCCAAAGATCGGAAGAAGGCTGATAGGGCGGTAATTTGCAGGGTCAGAGGGTTCTCCAGTGTTTTTAAATATAGGAACTATAGATGAAGATTTCCAACAGGCAGGAAAGCAGGAAGCAGATAGGCAGAGGTTGTAGAGCTTAGAAAGGATAGAGGAGAGTTCAGGGTCACATTTCTTTAAGACTATGGTTGGGATTCCGTCACCACCGCTCGCTTTGTGAGGGTCAAGTTTTAAGATTATCTTAGAGACAAGCGAAGGTGTAATGTGGACATCATTCAGTTGTGCCTCGGTTCTAGGTGAGAAGTCGGGTGTAAAAACTCCAGATGAGTCCAGACTCGAATTGTTCGAGAATCTGCAGGCAAAACATTCAGCCTTATCTGCTGGGGAGGTGAGGACCTCAAATTTGTTGATTAGCGGGGGTATTGTGGACTTGCTCTTGTTAAGTACCTTTTTACAGAGTTGCCAGTAGTCTTTAGAGCCGAATTTAGAGCATGCTATGCGTTGCTTCATTCTGGCAGCAAACGACATCTTAGCTTCGTTAAGTATCCTTTTACACTTATTACGAGCTGAAGTGAAAAGGTGCCTGTTTTGTTCCGACGCATAGTTACGATAGAGTCGGAAGAAATGATTCCGGTGGGCAATGGCAGCCGAGCAAGCGGGTGAGAACCATGGAGACGAATGAGATTTAAGCTGGAATTTCCTAGCAGGGATGAAGGCATCGATGCCAGCCTTAACCCAGGAGGAGACCTCGGATGCACATTCTTCGATGGGAAGACTAAAGACGTTGTTCCAAGGGATGTCACAGAGGAAGTCTCGGAACGAATCCCAGTCTGCTCTTTGATAGCAGTAGGATATTCTACTTGTCTGTGTTTCATGGGTCAGGCGGGAGTGGAGTGAAATATTGACGGACACTACAGTGTGGTCAGAGTTTCCAAGTGGGCAGAGTTGTCTGGTAGTGCAAGAGTCTGGGATGGAAGTGAAGCAGAGGTCTAGAAGTGAGTCCCTTCCGTTAGGGTTGTCGGAGAAACGCGTGGGGAAGTCCACTACTTGCGTAAGGGATTGGGTGATTGAAAAGTTCATGGTGTGGACACCAGCAGCGTCAGTGACAGCGTTCTTCAGCCACTTGGTGTGGTGGGCGTTAAAGTCACCAAACACGAATACATGGGCAGAGGGATGGGTAGAAATGGCTTTGTCAATATTGTCAGAAATGATGTCAAGTAACGAACAGTCAGGGGAGGAAGGAGAGCGGTAGAGAAAGAAGAGATAGCTAATCGAGCTGAGAAGTGAGAGGCGGAAGCACATGAAAGAATGATCTGGGGATTCAAAAGATGACACCCTAGCTAAAGGAAGGTGTTCGCTGACATAGACACCAAGCCCATGCATATGAACATTGGAGTCCTTCCTGAAGAGGGGAAGGTAGCCAGGAACGCAGAACTCAGATGAGGGGATAAAAGGGTTAAGATTAGTTTCACATAGGGCTAATATATCAGGTGAGTTATTATGGAGGAAAGAATCTACGCTGGGGAAGTTGGTGCGGATGCCTCGTATGTTAGTGAAAGAGATGCAGACAGGTTTAGGAGTTTTCAAATGAGCTGGTTTAGTTTTGTTATTATGTTTGCTTTTTTCCATAGTAATTCAGTTAAGGAGTGGTCTTGGAATAGAATCAGTCGGTCAATCATTTGCAACTTGTGAAGGATGGAAACTGGCGCGGCCTACAACATAATGTGGCCTCGGGGTTTCCCACCGAACGTACATGCAGGGACGCCCGTCCATGCGCGATATGGCACTACAAGAACCCCGGTATTATTCAGCTGTTGATCAGAGCAGCCTCTCAAGACGCTACGCAAGAGTTCGGGCTCCTAACTACCAGTCGGAAGCAGCAACCAGGAAACTGCCAACCCGGTACCCTCAGAATGTAAAGACGTTGCCACCATACTACGTAACTGCAAAGAGCTTCCAGCTGAACTAACACCAAGACCAGAGAAAGGGGATGAACCGGGAACCCCTTATTTTGAAATAAAGAAGTTGCCGATGATGCGTGAAATTTCTCTTAGTGATTTCATGTAGAAATGGCCATACAACTGATTTGAACATCGAAATTTATTTTATTTTAAAATTATCTCTGTAATTTAAATATTAATTACATTGAGCCCTCTACCTTGATCAGTTTTTAATATTAATGCAATTAATATTAATTAGGATCGGTTTTTTGGGATTTACCTTCCTGCTTTTCTTTTTGGAGTAAAGTTTTATATATATATATATATATATATATATATATATATATATATATATATATATATATATACAGTACTGTACAAAAGTATTAGGACAAGAACTATTTTATCTTTTAAAATAAAGTTTAAAATCACCCCTGTCCAAACAGTTTTGCACACTACAGATAGTGTGCAAAAGTATTAGGTCAGGGGTGATTTTTCTAAAAACCTCAATGAAATTCAAATAGAGGGTGAAAAGACAAAAACTTTTCCAGAATTATTCAACCAAAAAAGAAAGGGAAAGGAAGTCTTTGGAATTTGAATTGACCCCACAAAGCCCTGATCTCAATCCTATTGAACATCTATGGAATATTTTGGATAAGAAAATTGATGAATCTGTTACTTCGCAAGACACATTTTGGGAATAAATACAAGCTGCTTGGCAGGAGATACCATTAGATACATTGAAGGAGCTTGTGATGTCAATACCTGACAGAATGAAGGCTGTGATCAAAGCAAAAGGCTCTGTACTAAATATTAAATTTATTTTGTAGCAAGTATTTTTTCTTGTTAAAGCATTTGTTGAATAAATCAAATAAAATTACTTAATTAAATTGTTTAATTTCTGTCAATACGCCTCATAAAAGATAAAATACTTCTTGTCCTAATAATTTGGCACAGTAGTAAATATATATATTCTTCATCGGTAGCACGAATCGGAGTTTCATGCACCACTCAATCTTCGTTGAGTCTCAATTCAGCACCTATACTAGGATATATACACGATGGATATATTGTCGTTTAAACGACGCATGAGTAAAAATGACACTGATATCTTATTTTAATGGATATATTTACTAAGATTACATAAAATATCTTTAAATACTAAACAGTAAATTTATTTACTAAAATCACCATTGCCTTCGACCACAGACGCCAGAGAACTTCAGAATCTCCTGCAACTTTTCTGGACAGTCTCCTTCTTTAAGTCGAAAAAAGTTTCTAAAATGCTTGCCTTCAATTCATTTTTGGTGTTACAAGGAGTTTTGATGGTCTCTCGCTCAACTGCGCCCCACACAAAATAATGAAGGGGGTTGCAGTCGTGGGAGTTAGGTTGCTAGATGGAGGGGTGAGGTGGTCGCAGAAATTGTCTGGCAGCTATAACGGGGGTTCTTCTGCTTGTGTAGCATTATACAGATTCCTCTTGCTAAAAATTAGGATCTTTCAGCACCCACCCTCTTGACCAAGGGCATCACTAACTTCTCCGTGTTTCTTCATCATAAACAAATTTGCGAGTTCTTTTCTGATCTGAATGATCAGAGTGAGTTTTCCGTGCTGCTCTACTTTCGTATTCACAATTAAACTCATCAATCTTTTTCTGAATTCTTTATTCTGTCCCCAGATGGCAAGCAGCACAACGTGTCATTTCTAAATTAATGGCGGATTGAATTGCCGCATAGTGCTCTTTTTCTCATCGATGGTGCTCAACTATCCTTACTATACAGTATTTTTGACAAAATAAAAATAAAAAACAAATACGCATTCTTAAAATTAAAATATAAAATGCTGTCAATTTACCTATAGTATTATATATATATATATATATATATATATATATATATATATATATCGTCGGTGGTACGACTCGGGGTTTCATTCACTTCGCAATCATCAGATACATATTACAAACTAACCGTTTGAATTTATTTTCATTTGATGTTCATGGAAGTTAAATCTTACATTGTTAGGGCACTATTTTTATTTTACCAAGAGTATAATATAAATAAACAAACATTACATGAAGATAAAAAAATTAAAGGAAAATTTATTTAAATTTAAAGTTATGGGAGATTAATTCATAATTATTATTAGCAATAAGTATTAGCGAGGAAAAGAAAGAACGAAAAAAGAAAAAAGAAAGAAAAAAGAAAGAAGAAGAAGAAGAAGAAAGAAACAAACGCGGAAGGGAATCGGTGTTAATATGACTCTAAGTATTTGAGTAAGTATTTTTCTAAGGTAGCATGTGGTCATCAATTCACTTTTTTGTTTAGTAAATTAGGCTTATTTATTTGATTTTAGATGACAAATTTTTCTAAAAGATATAAATAAAATTTATCTCCTTTTCCATTATAAGATTTGTTTTAGCAACGATATCCCATCTAATGATTAAGTTGTTGTTAAATTTTCATTTCCAATAATATATAGATAAAACGGTACTTTTACTATTGTTTAAAGAGAAGATATGGTTATTGAAGTGATTCTTCCACTTATTTGCTGTGGCTCCGAAATAAAATTTAGCAATGTCATCCGAATGGATGCAAGTTTTATAAATAATACCTTCGAACATGAACTGGACGTTTAATGTAGGACATACCCATATGTATATTTATAGTTATTAGTGATGTATATCCATATGTATATTTATAATTATTAATTCACATACCTATATATATCTATATATATATATATATATATATATATATATTGTAATGATGCTTAGTGCCACAACTGCTGTTTTTGTTCAGTAGTTTACTGGTAGAAGGCATTTTAGGCAAGCAGACTTTGCCATAAAGTTCTCATTATCAAGATAAGAAGAGAGCGTTAATAGAAGTAATATGAAGAAGTTTGTCTCTTTGCTAAGCAATGTTATTTTAGTCATACCGACTTCGAATTTTCGTAAAGGCATTATTGTAATGTGTTGTATCATGGAGGAATGACGATACACAGATATAATTAGTAATACATTTATTCGCGGTAGATACAGCAGTAGTACACGTCCATGTAGGGTGGTAATAACTAATGAGGTGAGTAGACAACGGCCGTTCTAGCCGTCAGCTGCCGACTCTGCTGTCGCTACTCGATATTAGCCCTTTATATATTGTGAAACGTGTGTCACGTGTTCGAGTTACGTTACAACATAATGTCTTCACTCTTAAGGTTTTTTTTCTTCTCTTCCTGCTTTTCTGCAAAAAAGCTAATAACCCTGAACACACACACGCATTCCCCCCCCCCTCCCCCCCCTCTCTCTCTATATATATATATGTTAGTTTTGTTAAATTCAATAGACATCTATTTTCTTTTTTTTGTACAGTCAAATACAGTAAATAAATGAAACCAAGTTGTATAAATTAAACTAACTGATCATCGATAAGAAACTTTTTTTATCTTAAACTATTCAGTTCTTCTCTAAACTCAGTTTTTCATGCGTTTTTTTAATACGTATAGTTGATTCTCCCCGACTTAGAAGATATTAGGACTCGATCAAATAACTTCAGATTCATCAGAATTTCTGTAAGGGAATGTTCGAGGCACATATGAGGCGTCTTTCGACATGGTAACAACTATCTGACAATTAGATTATTGATCTGGTCGTTTTAGAACATTTTATGCCATTTGAATTACACTTATAATGTTCTTTCATCCAAGCTATTTTTGGCGGACTATCGTGAGACACGGGAATATGTTTGATGGAGTCTTTTTCAACGGATTTCTTCTAAACATCATTGACAAACAATCACATTATCACTCACGTTTGTCTTGAGAAACCATGACTTGCGAATCATATGCGCCATTTAGTCATTGTTCGACTACCATTCGCTGTATTTATTGGGTAAACCTCCATCCGTTTGAAATAGCAGTCAATAATTATTAAAAACAGCTGGCCCATCAAACAGTCTCGTATAATCAATGTGGATCCCGGACCATGATTTATTAGCATTAGTCCAAGAGTGAAATGGTAAGACAGTTGGAATTTTCCGATTGGAATATTATGTGGGTCAATAAATCTCAAGGCCGTTGTTCAACTAGAAAAAAAAAGCCTGAATTCCAAACCGTGGAGAAAGCAACAGGAAATTATTCCATTATTTTTCACAATAATGCATAGCAATTCACAATAAAGAAACGGAAGCTGTAGAGAGTCATAGTCGACTACTTTCTAAATTCATGTTTCTGTTGTGTTCCATATGCTGCGTAAAAATACTACCGAAATCAATGCCTAGAATTTTAAGTGACGCTTTTGTTCAACCCCGCAAGTTGCTACAGAACCAAAAACGTTACCGTAAGAACTAAGCTACTTAAACAGTCTCGTCAGGTCGAGACTTTCATCTGTAAATCATACATGGTACGGTCCTGAGCATGACGGTAAACTGCATCCGGCAGCAAGGCCTCTGATCGGGAGGTTGTGGGAAACATGGGATCAGTTCTTAATTGCTGTTGTTCCCAGATACACCCTGACTCTGAGTGGTAGCACCTGTTAGGGTCCCAGCTATAGGCAAATACTTAACATCTAAACTGTGGTCAAAACACTATGAAAGTATAAAAATACTCTTTAATAGAAATATACACATAAAAATAGACTTTTGTAGGAAAATACACATTTTCGAAAGAAAAATATTACCAACAATAAATTTAAAAAAAAAAAATTATTACCATAACATCTTTTTGAAGGATAAAAATATTCTCAAAAAAACATTTCTAATACAAGACTGGAAGACATTTTCAGGTTTCTAAAATAAAAATGAATAAAAAACCCCCAAAAGTTAATTAAAATCTGACTAAATCTACCTTCTTATTATAATCGAACATTAAAAAACCCCTTAAAACTCCATCTATTTGAGGCTGATATACCGTTAAACATAACTCAAACTCATACATGGCACCAAACTATATACAACTGCTTTCTCAGATCAATGACTAAAATGGTTTGCATTGAAAGAAACATGTAGGTCTTGGCGGGGTTGATCTTTGTTCAAACCACGTGAACTAGCACAGCACAATCACAAAGAACTATAACAAATAAAAGAAACTGCATTACTTGAGAGCATCCAAAAGCAGTAACAACTGAAATGGATAGCACATAAATCGAAGAAAAAATAATGAAAAATCAAGATGTTGACGTTGCACTTCAAACAAAAGATTAGGCTGGAAAGAGAAATAACGGATAATGAACTTGAGTGACATATTTTCCTGAGAGATTGTTTTAAGAGAAAGATTTTATAGATTTAACGTCTAGCAGTGCTGGCTGCTCGGTCAAAGAATATCGAATGTTTTTTTTTTTGAAAGCAGCTAATATTAGCATACCATATGTCTATCCTTCAATATGGCAGCGAATTCTAAAGACAAATAAAAGATCTAAAGAAAGACTTGAAGCAACTGAAATGTGGTCTTACGATGTTTTGGAAAATATGAACACGAAAAGGAAACCGATACTTAACATCAAGAAAAGACATATGAGGTTTCTGGAACATCTAGTGAAGAAGGAGGGCTTGGAGAATATGATGCTCAAGAGACGGATAGAAGAAAGGCGAAAAAGTGAACGTAACGTGTAACATACTTAATAGACTTGAGCAGATGAATAGTGCGGAGGGGGTTGAGTGGAATAACAGGAGAAGGGTGTTAAGAGTTACAAGAGATAGGAAGATGTGGATCATCATGATCGCCGACATCCAGAAGGGACATGGCACATAGAAGAAACATTTCCTGTTATGTATCTTGTGAAAAGTTTCATTCCAGTTATGGCATTGTCTAATCTCAATTCGACCAGAGTACACATGGTATACATTACTTTTAGGTATATATTTTTCTGTCTGTTTGTTAAAGAAAATGCTGACTAATATGGAATTGTTTTATAGTTGAAGAGAATAATATAGTAAATCCCTTTTACCGTTGATAGACAGAAAATGTACACCGTGTTCGTCAAATATTCAACTCTCAACGCATGAAAATTAAAACATGAACATCGACAGGGAATAAAAAGAAAGTTAAGGACCATAGCTATAAATAGTTTGCCAAATTTTCATTTTGGTTTCGTTTAGTTCTGATTTATATTCTTAGATTTTTCAAAGACTGATTTAATCTGGGATTCTTATTTTCGGCATCTTCTGTCGAGCACTTATTATTTGGGAAAGTAGAAACCCTTGGCTGTGATTGGTTGTCTGCAGTGGAGTGTTGTTGATAAGGGGAACTGGAGACGACGAAATGATATTTATAAAGCGAGAAGCGGGATGAATCGACAAATAAGGAAAGTAGCTAAAAGTGTGTCTGGCGGGGGAGAAAGAGTAGGGAGAAATTGATGGGAGAGTCAGAGGAGAGAAACCTAAAAAAAAAAGACGCTGGACACACACACACACACACACACACACACACACACACACACACACACACACACACATATATATATATATATATATATATATATCAATGTTTGACGTAGTGGGATGGTAAGAAAGTCCGCTCCCACCTAGGCCAATACGTGCCTTGAGTTTGATAATCATTGAATGTTCCTCTATTCTGGAGTTGATCTCTTTCTTTCTGTCTGTCTCTGTCTCTGTCTCTCTCTCTCTCGATCTATCTGTGATGAATGCGCGCATAGATCCGGTAACTTTTGGAGCGAAAAGTGGCAATAGCGTATCGTGTTCAAATTTCAGTCTGAGCACTTGCATTCGCATTAACTCAAATAGATTTGGAAAAGTATGAATCCACTCCTTCTCCCCTACTAGGGGATTAATAGTAAGGCAAACAGGAACTTGTTGGAATTATGAGTTAAATTTCGAGTAATGTCTACCATCGTTTATTGTTTTCAAAGAACGGGGTGGGGAGAAAGTAATGCGATATCTCGTGTAGTATTTTGAAAGAACGTTTATTCACGGCCAAGCAGATTTTACAATCACTCGGCAAAAAACTTCTTTCACTTCAAATATATTTCAATATAAGCGCATCGTAATTGAATTTTATTGATAGCTATTTGATTACTTAAAATATAAAGGAACTCCAAGATTTTTAATCGTTTTTATTTTTACTTTTGAAGTACCAGAATATAATTATAGTGCGACCAAAATCTGACAGAAGTTAGAATATTATTCCCAATGAAAATTAAAATAAAATATGTTTTGCTTGTTATACTCGACCACTTATTTGAGGAGAGCACGACAAAATAAAAATAAGAAAAAGAAAAATAAAACTCAGTAGTGAGTTGCACACCCGTCATTGTGAATGACTCTATTGTGAATAATAATATTCACTTTGGTGCGGTCAATATAAGCATCTGCAGAAGGCTGGCTGGAATGTTATTCCAAGTAGTGAAGATGGCTTCATGAAGATCAGGCACTGTTTAGAATTGATATCAATTTCTACAGACTTCTCTTATCAACCACCCCAGACGTTTTCTATAGGGTTCAGGTCAGACGAAGACGCTGAATGATCCAAAAGAACCACATTATTCATCATGAAAAAGCCCATTGTCTTGCAGATATTATGATTGCATCGTTGTCCAGCTGAAAGATCCAATCATTTCCACACAAGCGAAGGTCTTTAATCAATAAAGATGTTCTCACCAACATGCCATTGTTACCAGCCGCATTTTGATGCTCCTGTATAATCTGAAACTTCATTGTTCCTTGGAAGAAGATATCACCCGGATCTTCTCCAGTATGTTATGTAGAAAATGTCTCCGATGATATATCCTTATCGTGCTAGTAGTGGTGAAAGACTTCTGGACCGTCCAGGTTATTTTATTTCTCATCAGAGAACAAAACCTTCTTCCAATTTTTTATGACCCATGTTCGGCGCTTCTCAGTAAAGGTTAACCGGGCAGTGGTGTGGAAGGAGGCGTGGACTTTAAAGTTGTTTACGGATTTTAAAGTCTTTCTTCGGGGAACAATCTCTTCATCCGCATTCTGCATCCGTAAGCGCCTTAATGTGATTCTATGATTTGCTGACCGGAAAACTTGTCGACTCTTCCTATTGAACACTAACAAAACTTTCTTGAAATTCTCGTTCCATATCTCTCATGATCTTTTAAGAAATTTTCAATAGCAGTTTTACTACATCCAGTCTCACCAACAACAGTACGTTGTTGAGAGATACTATATCAACTCTTTAGCTATTCCAATATTTTTTACCTGATGTAACTTAAGAGATACGAGTGGGAGGTGTTGATTGGGCTAATACTTGAACACAAATGACTAAATTTCGTTACTTGTTTATCAATTAAAGCTTCATTTAAACATGGTCTTTTAGTTTTAATCATTTCCCATTTTAACAATATTCCAATTTTCCTGATTACATGTTAAATATCTTTTTATTTTAATTTATTTTTCTGCATTTTTATTATTTCGAAGCTCTACTCAAATAAATGGCTGAGTCTTGCAATGCACTACAACATATTCTTCTTTTTTAACCTTAAAATTTGGAACAGCAGTATTATATATATATATATATATATAAACTTATTTATAAATGGATCTTTGTCTGTGTGTGTCCATTACCTATAGACTTCGAAACGGCTGAACCGATTTTCTTGAAAATTTACACAGGTGTACTATAAGCGTTTGCGAGTATTCTTAGCTAGGTTTTGTGTCGAGGTACCCCGATAAATATCGAAAATCGATAATTGAAAAAAATCGGGTTATAGAAGGAGCGGTCAGATTTTAATCAAATTTGATACACTCATAGACAAAGACATAAGAAACGATATTCAGAAGTTTCAAGGTTGCAGTTCTTACAATAGCGCATAAAATCGATAAAATATAAATATAAAAGGCAAGATGTTTGTGTGCGTTTTATCTGTCTGTATGTCTGTTTATCTGTCTGTATGTCCTTTATACAAATCGACAATTTTTATCCGATTCTCACCAAACTTCACACAAATATTCTTTAGGCTGAGTCTGAGCTCCAAGACCATGGATTAGTTTTAAAGCTTTCATTACACACGAGCAACGCCGGGCTATACTGCTAGTATATATATATATATATATATATATATATATAGTTTTAAGGTATGCTAAATTTATTAGTAAAAGTGCTCAATATCAAAGACAGAACGTATGTAAATATAAACGTGAACACTGACGTTAACATCGAGTGGCGACAGTCTGTTTCATGGTTGAACACAATATTCGAAACTTAAACTAAAAGACCACAAAGAATACGAAAAAATAAACTCATTATATAGACTCGTATACCCAACAAAAGTGGCCGAGTTCAAATAAATAAAACAATTGGAATAGATAGATCTATCTATCGCCCGGTTCACACTCCACCCATGTCTATTGAACAGGTTAAGAGGCTCATCCCTTGTTCCCTGCTTAGGATGTTGTTTCCGGCTTTCTCTTTTCCAATCTTCTCACTTTGTTTTTTTTTTGAATTGGAGTAGATAGATCTATCTATCGCCCGGTTCACACTCCACCCATGTCTATTGAACAGGTTAAGAGGCTCATCCCTTGTTCCCTGTTTAGGATGTAGTTTCCGATTTTCTCTTTTCCAATCTTTTCACTCTTACGTAGCCCCCTGCACATCAGTGGCGTTACCGCCTTGCTCGGGGTGATACGATTAAAAAAAAAACAATGCTAGAAAGAATTAACTCAAAACTGCGGATGAAGTTAAGAATAAACCAGTGAAAAACACAAAGGTAAGTTTAGATTGGTTCTCCAACCTAACAACAAACAAATGCGAATTTTAATAACTAGATAGGAAAGATTTCTTCTCTTCTATAGCCGAACTAATGCTAGATAAGATTTTAGCTAATCTCTTTAGCTAAAAAAAACAAAAAAAAACTAATAAAAATAAAGACTAACCAAGTAAGAATCATTAAACACTCCTGAAAACCATTATTATTTGACAAAGAATACACGTGGATAAAGAAATAAGGAGCCTTTGACATTACAATGGGTAGCTTTGATGGTGCAAGAACCTGCAAGCTTATGAATATACATTTACTACACGAACAAAGTAAAACAATCGGTAAATGACAAATGACATAGGCCTCGCTCAGGAACGAGGGTCACATAGTCCAAAACATGGTAACAAAAATAATCCATAAGTATAGTCATAAATTTTTTCCAAAATATGGATTTCAGCATAGACATAAAAACAAATCTAAACGAAGTAGATTTCCTAGATGTCACATTCAGGCTAAGAAACGGTACGTATCAACCTTATAGAAAGCCCAAACGACAAACCTGTTTATTTACACACATTTTTGAACGACCCACCAATAAGATATCACTTGTTACCAATTGGACAATTCTTACAACGAAACCGAAAAAAGATAATGAAACAGCTCTAAAAACTAGTGGATTTTCGGCAAAACCCATGTACACCCGACACAGCACGAACAGTCAACAGTAAAAGAATCATCATATGTTTTAACCCGTACAACTCAAACTAAAATACAAACATAGAAAATATTAAACTGACACACAAACACTTTCCATCATCTTTTCAGGAGATCTTCAATCGAAATACGCCACAGTTGCACAGTTGCTACTGTTGCACCGATAACAAAAACAAATTACGCCAAAAACCTCATGGAAAATAGGGAAAACAACATTAGTCTACAATAATAAATTAAAAAAAAAAACTGTGAACATTCTTTAGCTATGATCACCTTCCGAGAAGGACAAAAATTACTAAATAAATGATCAGAAGTTATCACAACGAAGCAGATACGAAAGCAGATATTTACTATTTTATTTAAAAATCTAAAAGTGAAAACAAATACCTTTTAAAATAATAATATAATAAATGTAAAACGCTATATACAAAGTAGATTATACAACATACTAAAGTCAATAACTTAAACTAAAAATCTAAATAAATGTATAAGCAAATTAAGTAAATAATAAACAAATTAACAAACGAACCTTAACATAATCACAAGTAAATATAATAATAGCAATCAACAACAAATAATAGTAATCAATAGTAAACAATCAACATTATAAAATAGCTGCAAATAACTGCACTCGAGTTCACATTTATTCCTACTCTATAACTTCTAAAATAATGTGAAACATAACCTTTAACACCTGCTTAATAACCATTTGTATATTACAATAAGGATGTGCGTTGTGGTACAGTGGATATCGGCTCGGAACGAGAAATCGGGGAGCCGAGTTCGAATTCCAGTTGAATCCATTGTATTCACTTACGCGCAAATACCCTTGGGAAAGGTATTAATCCGTCTCTTCCTTCCAGTTAAGGGCTAAATAGCAGGACAGACTGAGTTCTATAGCCTTGGTCGACAACCAGTCTACCGCAGAAAGCAATGGCAACCTACTGCGGGATAATCTTCTGCCCAGTCAGTCATGTCTCTTTCGAGACATGATCGTCCAAGCGTGTATCACGTATGGCACTTAACTGACTGATATTACAATAGACCTTGCAACCCAAAATTATCTGCTGCCTCGATACACTATATATATATATATATATATATATATATATATATATATATATATTCTAAACATATACTGTTAAATATAAGAGACAATAAATGTCTATTATGTTTAATCATGAGCTGTTCTAAATATCGTATTTTGTCTTTAATTTCAGGTGAAAGTAAAGACAAAAATTCTCCAACATTTGGATAATCCTTTATTATGTTGGTTCTAAGCTTTCGGCTCGCATGAGCCATTTTCAGAGAGGTTACATGGGCGTTAACATAAAAACATCTACCATCAGCGACGATTTTATCTTGTGTTGACATAAAACTGTGCTAGGCAACGATAACAGTTACCAAAAAGAGCAAACGCAGTTCGTAAATTTGTAATGCGGTTCTATGACGTCACACCGCGTGAGAGCTCGAAATGAGAAGAGAACCATATATTCAAATGCAATGTAAAATGCTATGACCAGATTTAAACGTGTTTTTATTAATTGTGGGTTGTTTGAATTTAATGTAGATGGCCTCCAATATCTGAAGGTTCTTTTTACTGTGTATATGATTGAAGATTATTATGTTGCTGACTAAAATCTGTCTGATATTACCTACATTGCTATGTTTTTCTAAGAAATGTTGTTTAATTGTACTCTGATCAGAAAGGTGACATGTAAGTCATGCGTGGTTGTAGTAAAACCAATATATTATTATTATTATGTCATTTTTCATCATATTTCGATTTCTGCTTTGGTCTCACTACCAACCAAGTCTGCGGGGAGACCTAAGGCAGGTAGTGGCGTGTTGTTATGGCTCCATTTCATGTTTTTCTATCTTCCCTATCATCCCTAGCATTACATAGATAAAGTTTTCCTTAGTGTGTGGGCTGTACTTAATAAGACAATTTTTTGTATATCTCTTAAGCTGGGGTTTCCATGGATTCTTTCAATGTGTTGTTTTGTTCCATTTTTTATCATTCCAAGTGCACCTACTATCACTGGCACAACTCTTGTTTTCAATTTCCACATTTTTTCTATTTCAATTTCCAGGTCTTTATATTTTGACAGTTTTTCAAATTCCTTGATTGCTATGTTACAATCCGCTGGACAAGCCATATCAATTAATAGACAAGTTTTCTCCTTCTGGTTTTTAACAATAATGTCTGGCCTGTTTGCTTCAATTTTTCTGTCTGTGTAGATGGTGTAATCCCATAGAATGGTTACATCTTCTATTTCTGTAACCGGTGCTGGGTGATGTTCATACCAGTGTTTGTTTACAGCTTTTCCATAATGTTTGCACATTGCCCAATGTAAATATTGCCCAACTCTATCGTGGCGATTTTTATATTCATTTGGGGCAAGCACAGAACAGCCTGAGATTAGGTGGTCTATTTTTTCTTGGTGTTTATCACAAAACCTGCATTTTGGATCCATATTATTATGCATAATATTTGCCTGAAAGTTTCTAGTGAAAAGACTTTGGTCTTGTGCTGCAAGAATAAAGCCTTCAGTTTCAGACTTTAATCCAGATGCACGTAACCATCGATGAGTATTAACTTTGTCAACATTGGATTTATTGGCACGTTCTGGATATTGGCCATGCAGAGGTTTGTCTTGCCAGCGCTGTTTCATCTGTTCAAGAGCTTTATCTTTGGCTTTCATTTTCATATTTTTTGCCGCAATAGTTGGTTCTTGGCTTCTGTTTTGCTTTTCTACAGAATCTACTAACTGTAAATCTTGTTTGTATTTACTGCCTTCTTTTATTATTGAATATTTTTTCTTTCTTACTTCATGTTGCCTTACTAATTGTATCATCCAATCCTTTGTTGTTTCTATGTATGTTAGTAAGCCAATAGTTTTTGTCTCGTATGACAATTCCAGCTGAATAAGACCTCTTCCACCTTCTTTACGGGGTATGTATAGACGGTCTACATCAGCCTTTGGATGATGCATCTTATGCTTAGAAAGAAGCTTTCTTGTTTTAGCATCCATTCGCCTGATGTCGTTTAGAGTCCAGTTTAAGATGTTAAAGCTATATTGGACAACTGGGATTGCAAGGCTATTAATGGCCATAACTCTGTTCTGTGAATTTAATTCAGTTTTTAATATAATTCGTAGCCTTCTATAGTACTCTTTATGCACTATTTCTTTCATTTTTTTATGGTGAATGTTTTCGCTCTCATTTACACCTAGGTATTTATAAGCTTCTTCTGGTTTCAATTCTTTTATTGTTACAGCAGGGTCTAAGCTAATTGAGGATGTTTCTTGTATTGATCCACGTAAAACTGTAGCTTTAGCACATTTATTCAAATTAAATTTCATTCCAATGTCTTCGCTGAAGCATTTTACAGTTTGCAGAAGACCTTCCAGCTCATTATCATTCTTAGCATATAACTTTAAGTCATCCATGTAAAATAGATGGCTTATTTTCTTTTGGCCTATTTTATAACCACATTCTGTCTTATTAAGTTGACTGGTTAGTGCTATTAATGATATGCAGAATAGTAAAGGAGATAAAGAATCACCTTGAAATATACCTCTTTTGATGTTTATTTCATCAGACTTATAGGTTCCATTTATATGATTGAGGTAAAGGGTTGTTTTCCATATAGACATGCACTGTTTGATGAAATTGATGATGACGGGCGATATCTTGTATATATTTAAAGTCTTTAAAATCCAGGAATGTGGCACACTATCGAATGCCTTTCGATAATCTATCCAGGCAGTACTAAGATTTTTCTTTGTACTGTAGCAGTTTTCCAGGATCATTTTGTTAATTAGCAATTGGTCTTTACATCCATAACAGCCACGTTTGCACCCTTTTTGTTCAAGCAGTATCATGTCATTTCTTTCTAAGAATAAATATGTCTGTTTTGTTAAAATAGATGTTAATAGTTTATATGTTGTCGGAAGACATGTAATTGGTCTGTAGTTTTTCGGGTTGTTTGTGTCACCATTCTTGGGTAGAAGAAATGTAATTCCTTTGGTCATCCATGCAGGAATTTTAGTGGGATCGTCAACCATTTCTTGAAGTTCTTTGGCTAGTTTTTCATGTGCTGTATTTAAATAATATAGCCAAAAGTTAGGAATTTTATCTATACCTGGGAATTTCCAATTGTGTGCTTTTTTTAGTGCAAATTTAACATCATCTTCTGTAATTCCAGACCATGTCTGTTCTGGTTTATTTTTCATTCGTTCTGTCTTTTGCGCAATCCAATGTACTCCCTTGCTATGTTTTATTATTATTATTATTATTATTATTATTATTATTATTATTATTATTATTAGATCTATTGTTAAGTTTGTTGAGATACATTTTAATTTGTTGATCAATAATGAAGATAGGAAATCCATTATTGACAAGTGTTTGCTTAATGTTGTGTGATTCTTTATAAAATATAGATTTGGAAGAAGATATCATTTGTGTGCGTTGAATCAATTTTTTATAACAGCTAACTTATATCGTTGGGGGCATTCACTATTATAATTAAGAAGACACTAGTTTATGCTAATTGGTTTCCTATATAGAGAAGTAGTAAATCTATGTGTGCTAGAATCAATGAAACATCAAGGAATGGGATTTCGTTATTAATATTAAGTTCTAATGTAAATTTGAGGACGGAGTGTCTTTCAAATTTGTTTTTAAGATATTAAATTTGATCGATATTCTTAGCTAAAACGAAGATGTCATCTATGTATCTTACATATAGAGAGGGTTTATTGTTGTCATTAATTATTTTCTTTTCTAAATTTGCCATAAAATAATTAGAAAAGGGAGGACCTAAAAGAGATCCCATTGAAATACCATCTATTTGGGTATAAATATTACCTAGGGGGTCATGAAAGAGTACTTGTGTGGTGCATGCTAATAATAATTTTTTTTTAATATAGTGGGTTTAATATTGATTAATGGGAGAGTAGCATGATTGTATACATCACGGGTAAGGATGTCAATCGTTTCATGGACGGGAACATTAGTGAATAAGTTTTGGACACCCTAAGCTGCAATTATTTGATTGTTAGGTTTTACGGAATGGAGAATCTGTATAAATTCATTCGTGAAGTTAATACTATATTTACTAGGAAGGTAGGGAGTAATTAGTTTGTTAAGTGTTTTGGAAAGGTTATATGTTGGTGTGGGTATTTGTGAAATATTGGAGAATTTTTGTCTTTATTTTCACCTGAAATTAAAGCCAAAATACGATGTTTAGAACGGCTCATGATTAAACATAATAGACATTCATTGTCTCTTATATTTAATAGTATATGGTTTAGAAAATTATCTGCTGCCTCGTTTCACTATATATATATATATATATATATAGACTGGTTGGTGTTCATATTAATTTCTTGCCATTTCCGTCCTGTAAAAGTTTTAAATCTTTTAGTGCAGTTGTTTGCCTGTCATGTCGCATCTAATATTCGGTGGATGTCAATACAGTGCAACCTTTTACATCATACACTATTTACATTGTTCGGACCATTGTCCTCATCTTTACTGCTTTTTTTACATCGTTTCGGTCGTTGTACGCTCTGACCTTCTTCAGGTGCTAAGAATTTCGAACCAAACCCTTTATTACGATCACTTGGGTATATATACGGATTACGTTATTATTATTAGTAAGTGAAATTCTAGGATGCATAATAGTGTTACCTCCCATGGTTTACTCTATTATTTTGACTTCACAATGCATTCTTTTGCTAGACTGGCTGGCACTCGAAGTTGAAAAACCAGTCTACCTTATTTAACCCATAAACGGGAAAGAGATAAAGAGCATCTGTGTGAAAGTTAATGCAGCAAACTAGGTTGTAAATAATTTTTTTCTTGGATCCATTTATTTCTCATTAAAAAAGTCAACAACTAATCAACAATTTATAATTACTAAATAAATGTATCTAACTTCCAAAGACCTATTACTTATTGAATTCAAGTTGCTCAATGTTAACGTACTTTACCGGGCGTTTATATCTGTACGCTGCCTGTGGAGTATTGAAGTAGGGAGCTGGTTAATGCTTCTTTAATTCGGCCTTGTGTCAGACATAACCGAACTCTCTACAGCTTACAAGTTTTATGCAGAATTTATCATTATCAGAATAGTATGTTAAAATAGTAATTTATTAAAAGGGGAATAACAAGAATTCGTAGAAATTAATGTTCAATGAGAAAGTTAAAGGTATCAAGAGTTCGTACAAAAAGTTCGTAGTAGTAATTGTTGAAAGAGATAAGGAGAAAGAGGACAATGCCAGAGTCGCTTGAAGTTGAAGGTACATTTTAGATGTTTTGTCTCGCGGCTCCCATCTGACTCTTTGTTTACTGACTGACGCTGTCCTTTTATTGCAATCTAGATTCTTCGCACTTACTCGCAAAGTCCTTTTTGGTACTGCAAGTCACCTTCATTGGTCAAAAATCATTTTAACACCTACTTGCGAAATCTGGTTTCGACTTTTTCGTTAAACCCATGGTCGATCCTTTTTCCATTTGGGAAAACCAGGATTTCACACGTCCTTGTGAATTCTTGTAAATGTGAAGAAGATGGTTGATTTTAATTTCTTATCCGCTACAGTATCATGCCACAACTTCGCTGACGCTTTAAAGGGCTCATTTGCTGGCGCTTTATCCATCGGTTTTGAATTCAGAGCTATCCGTCATTTCTGCTTGCCAGTCAAAACTAAAGTGACTATTTATTTCAACATATCTGTTGGCGAGGTCAGAAGTACTTGTGTCTTTCCTTAGTGTGAAGTGAGCATTAACAGTCTACTATGGTAAGTAGAAATTTGCGTGTTTTGAATCGTTAGATCATGCGTACCTCAAATCCTCTGAGAAAATCTTCAACATTTTATCAAATTAACATTTATTCTGATTAGAATGTTTCATGCTTCCACAGACAGAATATAAATTAATTCTATCTGAAGCTAAAGTGTTTCAAATGGCTTCTTTATGCGATAATGAGGATTCAATGATGGACCCAATTTTCTGATCCAGACTGCCAAGAAATAAACGGACAAATTCCTTTCATTAAATATCAACGCAGTATCTCAGTTAGTTCGCATGTATGTATTTGTTTGCCTGTGTGTCTATCTATCTCAGTCTGTCGTATATATATATATATATATATATATATATATATATATATATATATATATATATATATATTTTAATCATGCGCAGGAGGCTACGTAAGAGTGAAAAGATTGGAAAAGATAAAAACCGGAAACCACATCCTAAACAGGAAACAAAGGATGAGCCTCTTCACCTGTTCAATAGACGTGGGTGGAGTGTGAACCGGCCGATAGTTTAGTCTATCTACTCCAATTGAAAACAATAAAATAAAATAAAAAAAAAGAGTGAAAAGATTGGAAAATATATATATATATCTATATAAGATTGGAAGATCAGCTGATTACGTTACTATAGTTTCGCCTTTTTCGATTCATCAGTCGATTTGGATTTGTAAATGTAAATACAAATCACCTGTCAAATCCGAAAAGATCGAAACTATGGTTTTCTAATCGGCTGATCTTCCCAAATTATATATATATATATATTTTTAAAATCATTTCACCCTAAGCAAGGCATTCCACTGCCACTATTGCGCATGGGGCTACATAGGGGAAGGTAAAGAGAAGGAGTGGTTAGACATAGGGAATGTCAGGAGGAAGGTGACAGATGAGTAAGGATACCGAGGATGAGGGTTGGGCAGATGGGAAGAGTGTTTGATAGGATGGGAGCAGGTTAGTGTGTTAGGAGGTGTCTATTGACCTTACATTTAAACTCCTGGAGATTGTAGCCGTCGGGGAAGCAATCGTGTGGAAGGGAATTCCACAGCCGGGAAGTGCGACTAAATGCTCTAATATCTAAATAAATATCGAAATGCTCTAAGCGTTAAAGCTTCATTCTCTTTTAAACATGTATATTGAGCACTTTCTAATAAAACTGCTTACTGTTCTAATCTAAATCTAATTTAATTTTGATCTATAAATCTTTCTACTGCTGATATGCTAACGACCATCACTGAGTATATATACCAGGCTCTCGACAAGAATGGTGAAGCCCGAACCGTCGCCTTGGATATCTCTAAAGCATTCGACAGAGTATGGCATGCCGGCCTTCTACGGAAACTGCGAAGCTATGGCATAACTGGTCTTTTGTTGGATTTAATCCGGTCATTCCTCTCTAACCGCACACTGAAGGTGGTATTAAACGGACATGCCGCCCAGAACTACCCTACAAACGTGGCTGTACCCCAAGGCTCTATAGAGAGTAAGTCGCTTAACGGACAGACGACCTAGGTAACTAACTAAGGAAGGAAGAAGCAAAATTATAATATGATTATAATAAAAAAAACCCCAAAAAAACTGAGAACAATTATTTTAAAATTTCATTATTAATCGATTTTTTTTTCTTCAGCTACAATGTCTGACATTTATACTATTTATTAAATCAATTAAAAGCTTATCTAATTAAATAATAAGTTTTATTGCATTTTTATTTTACTATTCAGAGCAGATTTTTGGTAAAAGAGACTAAATGGTTTTAAAACAATAATACATGATTTACATTTCCCAATGAGTCCTGAATTTTACTAATAAAACCAATTTTGCCTACAGAATTTAATTTCTTGAAATTTCATGAATTAACGTAGAGGTGGGTAACAGATCAAAGAAAAATTATTTTTACCAATATTTTAAAAAATAATTATTTCAAAACTAATTTCATTTACTTGTAAACAAGCCCTGAAAGTTTCATTAAAATCTGTCAATTATTTGATTTTTGCAAGAATATCTAAATTAATGTACTTGTCACCGGAAAAAAATAAGTTAAGTAATATTACGTTTTCCATTGTAAACTCTCGTAACGAAAATAAAAACAAGATTTTTACCAAAATTTTGAAGCTGTCAAAAAGGATTTAAAAAATTTTGAAAAATAATTAAAAAATACTTCGAGCTTTCCTTATAATAATAATAACCATTTTGATGGAAAAGTTCGTTTTCAGTAAAGTTTGGGGCTTTTTTTTCTTCATATGCTGTTTTTTCAGCTATTTAGCGGAGGTACGTATTTTAAATAACATAATAGATTAGATGGAATGATGTATATATTACAATATTACAATAACCAAGAATATATTGTGCTTGTTTACATATGAAATTAAATAAAATGTCAAAAGTGCATCAGCTTATCTCATTTGTTCTAGCGGAACCGTTAGGGATCGTTCGCGGAACCTTTGGGTTTTGGGGAAACTCGGTTGAGAAACGCTGATCTAAATTGTCTCGATTGTTAGAAAGCTCGTTTTTCAGATCATATCACTTGTTTAGAAATATTCGATGGAGACCTTTCTTTTAAATGCCATGCTCTTTCATGACAAAAGCGATCATGGCTTTCTAAATATTTTGTTTTCCTTGAATTTTTATGACTTTTTTTAAAAGGTTAATGGATTGGCTTGTCGTAGCCTTTACCACAGTTTAAAATGCCTTCTATTCAAATACTTATCACTCATGTTTGTATAGTCTAATCTACTCAGTTATTTAACCCACAGCTGGGGAGAGAAGAAATAGATATACACTTTCCCAATTGAATTTACGCGAAAATAAACGCAACTCACTAGGCCAGAAACCGAACTCGATTTTTCTACTTTCCTCACCAATAAAAGGTATGCACTCCACATCTTCGAGTTTATGCCAAACTTTATAAATAGCCCTAGGCCAAATTTACCGCCTGATGGCACGTAAATGTTGTCGGGTGTGGGGAACAAAACTAAAAGTTCTTGTCTAAATAATACGCGCAATAAGAAAAAACTTTCGTTAAAGATTTAACTTAAAATATCATGTCTGCACTTTTTTTCCCTGTCGGTATATATCTCCATACGTGTGTTTACAAAAGCACACGCACACATTCCAAGCGTTACGCCTGACCATAAGTAATCAGGTGAAAGCGTCTTGAGAAATTTCATCTGCCTCCTTCTTTTTTAGGTTTTAGGATTGGAGGGGCTTATTTTTTGATAGGGCTGCGCAGATGCGATACACTGAAACAGGAATTGGGCAAGGGGAAGGAAAGTAGGGGATAAAAAGCCCCGCAGGCGGAAAGGAAATCATAAAAAAATATATAAACGCAATTTTGCTTCTCCTGTTTCTGAACAAGATTTACCCATTTGGCAACGGGGTTCGGCGGAAATTGATATATTTTCACACGTTAACCCTGCCTCAGGGGTTTGGGGCTTATAATGTTTTAGTTAGAATAATCTCCAGCTATCATCGGTCGACATACCATGGCTCAAAATGTAAAAAAAAACCAAACAAACAAAAAACAACACAAAACAAAACAAAAACAATCGTTTCTTGCTACCATATCGTATGTATTCACTTGAAAACTGTCTAAAGTAGAAAATTTAGATTGGGAAATCCGAATGTGCATTGGAATAGCCAAAGATGCCCCCCAAAACAAAGCAACGTATTAAGAAACAGAAAAATTTCAAAGGAACAAAGAAAAAAGTACTGAACTCTTATATAATACAGGTATACCTCGAGTTACGTCGTTTCGAGTTAAGTCGTTCTCGATTATACGTCGTTTGTCAAAGAAAATATATGGAAAAATATAAATCAATTTTAAATCATTTTATTCGACTTTACATCTGTCCGCCACAAATATTGAAGTCGTAATGTTACTAGAAATGCGTTAAAAGCCGATAGAAATCATGTCACTGTAGAAAAATGAGAATAAAAGTATATAAAATCATATTAAAATACGTAGATTTATAGTAAATGCTAATATCATCATCATAAATCCTAGTGAAAGAAATATGAAAACAGGTATTTAAGTCAGGTAAATTCCGATAGAGACGAACTGAAGAGAACTCAATGTTAAATTCATTTATTTAATTCGATAGAATAATATAGTCTAGAAATAAATTATTATTATTTTTATTATTATTTTATTACTATTATTTAAATTTTTTCTTTTTTAATATTATTATTATTATTATTATTATTATTATTATTAATGCTAAAATTTATATATATATAGATATATATTTATTATTATTATTACTATTAGTTATTAACATTTTTTTAAGATTGTCTTTTAATATTTTATTTATTATTTTCTTATATAATTTTTAATTTATTTTTTAATTTTTAAAAATTATTTTAACTATATTTACAATTTAATACTGCTAGTGGTTATATTTTAATTTGTATTAAAAAGTATGATTTACAATTTTTTTTACCGTAGATACATCCCATTATATTTCAAACTTATAGCAATGAGCAAGTGTTCTCTCAAGGAGATTTATTAACTTGAACGCCTATTGGGATTCACCTTCACCTCAGACCTCAATTAGGATTCATATACATGTATACCTCGGGTTACGTCGTTTCGAGTAAAGTCGTTCTCGATTATACGTCGTTTGTCAAAGAAAATATATGGAAAAATGTAAATCAATTTTAAATCATTTTATTCGACTTTACATCTGTCCGCCACAAATGTTGAAGTCGTAATGTTACTAGAAAAGCGTTAAAAGCAGATAGAAATCATGTTACTGTAGAAAAATGAGAATAAAAGTATATCAAATCATAATACGAACATTCACTGACTGACTGATTCCCTTAACTTTTATAATCGTACGGGAGATCAGAATGCAGAAGCAACAATAGCTCTCCTCCAAAATGGTTTATCAACGACAGCCACCAGCAGTTCTGGTGTAGTCATACTTGTTCACTTTGACATTGTCCAACCAGTTCTTGCGTTAGTGTCTTTTCCTACGTCCACCTTCAATGCTGCCTTTCATGATGGTGACACACAGGCTGCCATGTCTTGTAACGCTAATATAATCGTCATAATGTAATGCTAATATAATCATCATAATGTAACGCTAATATAATCATCATAATACCTAGTGAAAAAAATATGAAAACATCTGTAATCCTTGAAGAAAAGAAGAACACAGTTCAAGGAATTGTCGACGAGTTCCTTATTAAAAAGCGTATCGAAAAACAACAACAGCCAGAATCTGCTGATGATGTTGCAATCCTCAGACTGCTACGCCCGCGATGTAAATAAACAGAAATTGAATGTAAATATTGGTAAATTTAACATTAGTTTATTTTCTACTACCTCAAAATAATTTTAATAACTGTATTTGTTATTAACTTTACAACATCATTTTATTTTGTAATATCTTAGTGCAAATCACATTCACAAATAAAGAGTCCGCGTATACTATAAAGATCGTTAAATTGTAAACATCAAAATAGTATGTATGTACATGTATTCGTAAATTTAGATTACTTTTTTCTGTACGATATTAAAAACTAAATTTTATTTGCAAGCTTAAAATAGATTCTTATTGAACATATATTATTAAAAATGCATTTATAAAATACAGGACTGGGAATGGTAATTTGTGGTTTAGCACAGTGACGAGTAATTCTGAGACAAGTAAATTCGACTTAAATCGTTTTTTGACTCAAGTCGCCTCTCCTGGAACGAATTACTGACGTGAGATATACCTGTATAAGTTCTTCCATATGGGAGTGAATTTTGGACAATCTTCTCAAAGATGAAGAAAAGTCTTGAAGCAACAGAAATGTGATTTTACAGAAGGATGCTGAACGTACTATGGACCGAACATGTGGCGAACGACGAACTTCTAGAGACAACAGCAACAAAAAGGACATTTATACCTAACATCAGAAAAAGACATTTGTACTTTCTAAGGTACATAATGAGAAAAGATGATTTGGAAAATCTGATACTCACAGGACAGGTTGAAAGTAGAGAAAATAATGCATAACCTACCTAGTGAGCTTAAGTAAATGAATGGTTGAATAAGGTTTCGGAGAGATAATAAAAAGACAAAATTTATTAAGAGCTACAAAAGACAGGAAATTGTGGAGGACCACAATTGCTTATGTCCTGAAGGGACACGGCACATATGAAAAGGATCTTTCAGAAAATATGTGTACCTATCTATTAATATAGTGTTGTATTGATCGGCATATTCTTGCAAACCGTTTTTCGTAAGTTCATATTTTGCTTTTCTTAAGAAGATTGTTACTCACTGACTGACTGATTCCCTTAACTTTTATAATCGTACGGGAGATCAGAATGCAGAAGCAACAATAGCTCTCCTCCAAAATGGTTTATCAACGACAGCCACCAGCAGTTCTGGTGTAGTCATACTTGTTCACTTTGACATTGTCCAACCAGTTCTTGCGTTAGTGTCTTTTCCTACGTCCACCTTCAATGCTGCCTTTCATGATGGTCCCACACAGGCTGCCATGTCTTGTAACGAGTCTAAAACACACCGTTTTTTCTCCGTTTGACCCATTAAACTTTCAACCATCCTTGCAAATATTAATTCGTTTTACGTAAGGAGTTTTTTCATTGACTTCTCAAACGGCTGAATCTTTCTCTCTGTTTCTGCCAACAGAGTTCATGTTTCCAATCCATATAGGAGAATGGAGACTACGAGAGATTTGTACGATTTGTACTTCGCTTAAAAGCTGGTTTTGCTTCTCCATATTTTTTTGCCAATTTGGCCATTGCTGTCATAGCTGCGGAAATTCTTATGTGGATTTCTGCGGTGCAGGTCCGATCCTTAAACAAGACTGATCATAAGTATTTAAAACAGGACACTTATTCCAGTGAATTTCCGTTCGTGTTATGTTGACACAGGCATTACTATTTGTGTTATACACCATTACTTTGGATTTCTTTGGATTTCTTAGAGCTAACTTCCATTCTATATGTTCCTACCCTTTCAAAATGTTTGCTGGTCAACTCCAGGATCTCGCTATTACTACCTAATATCAGGACAATTTCGTCTGTAAGACGTAAGTTATAGACGGATCTACCTTCGATAGAGACTGAAGTAACATGATTGTTCAGAGTTTCTTGTATGGTTCGCTTTAGAAATAGATTGAACAATGGGGATGAAAGTAAGCATTGCTGTCTCATGCCAACAGTTGTCCGAAAGAATCTTACCGTTTGTTTTCCAAAAATGACCAATTCTCTAAAACCATTCAAATACCTTGGCTTCTTTACTGTGTTACAAACAGGCCTCTATCACAATATCAATTTAAGACATATTTAGATAAGTCTGACCTTAGGTCACTAATGAAGAGTACCTAGAACAATAGTAAGTGTTTTTCTAACCATTACTCTATAAAGAGATTTTGCTAAGGATGTTAGTATTGGGGATAATTATAGGAAGCTGTATTCTTTTGATGTCAATTGAAGTTGATAATTTTTCCATATATGATGTGGCTTCTCTCTGTCTTTTCTAGAATTATTTTCATGGCAGGTACTCTGACGACCTTTTACTTACGTGTGCTACTAGATTGGCACCAAGGTTCCAGCCTTTTATCGTTGAAATAGTTAAATGTGACCGCCTGTTTTACACTAAGAGTTTCTTTTCTCGCACTTTCTGTTTGTGGAAATCTCTTCCGCTTCCTTGCTTCCCTGATAGCTACAATTTCCAAAAGTTTAAATGCAACAACAATTGCCATTTTTTTATCTACTTGATTCTCTTATTCTTTCTTTCATATCTCCTGTATCTTGTCTTTCTCTTACTCTACCACCCTGCATATCTGTGGCGGTTCTGCCTTGCTTTGGGTGAAATGATTATAAAAAATGTCTAAACTCTAATTAAAGAATATAATTTCAGCAAGTGACAATTTCACTTAAATATTTCGCGAAATTTCTAAGTTCATCTGAAATGAAGAAAATATGGACTTTAATCAAAATTGTCATCACATGTAAAAAGAAGGTGCCAATTTACCCCGTATCCATCTGGCGACTGTTTAAACTGACGTCTCATTTTTCCATTAATCTAAATTATAATTATAAAGTAGATTTAAAAAAAAAATGAAAATGTCACTGATATACGATTTCATTTCAAACCAGGAAGTTCCAGTCTTTAAGCAGAAAACCATAATATAAAAAAAAACGAAGGTGTCACTTTAAATTAGCATCAGTTACAGATTTATTATATATTTGAGGCTATAAAACGAGAGAAAAATCGAGAAAACCCAGATGAAAAAAAAAAAGGCTGTGAAGGAATGGAGACGAAAGAAAGACATGGAGAGGCAGACTTGTCAAGTGGACATCAGTAAAAAATAACGGAATGGCAGGATGAAGATGAAGATGCGTTTAAGTTGTAGTTTTCATAGAGAGGCGAAGAAGGAAAGGAGGGGATGTAGTGAAATATATTCGCGCTTTTCTTAACTCTTTTAAACATAGAAACCGTTTTCAGGTTTGCATTCCATCCAGACAAACTATGGGCAAGCAGAGAAGGTTAGAAAAGATAAGAAAAAGAATCTTAAAAAATCTACAATCTTAACCTCTTTAAATCAAGGATCAATCCTTATCAATCCTCCTTATACTTATAATAATTACTTATTCATATCACACACCTCGTTCAGCCTAACTATTTTAAAGTTGATTTACTGTTTGGAGCTAGACAATGTTTCTCTCCAGGATATCTTACATATTTACCATTCGTCCATACCTTGAATAATGTCTATGCATCTGCTTAGGTGCTCCTGCTATCCATTTAGAGATTCTTGATAAAATCCAAAGAAAAATTTGCAATATTACTAGTCCTGACCTGGCGTCTCGACTTCAGTCTCCTTTCCTACCGCCGTAATGTAGCTTCCCTGTGCCTTTTTTCTAAAAATACTTTCATGGTAACTGTTCTGATGAAATTTCCGCCATGGTATCTAGACTTTATGAATTTAAGGGCAGTGGATATCGGCTCGGAAGGGGAAATTTATAGTGCAGTGGATATCGGCACGGAACGGGAAATCAGGGTGATGCGTTCGAACTCCAGTTGAATTCCCTGCAGTCACTTATGCACAAATACCATTGAGAAATGTATTAATCCGTCTCATCCCTCTACTCATGGGTTACCTAACAAGACAAATTGGGTTCTATAGCCTTGTCTGGCAACCAGTCTACAGCAGAAATAATGGCAATCCACTGCAGGATAATCTTCTGCCCAGTTAGTCATGTCTCTTTTGAGTCATTATCGCCCAAGCGTGTATCACGTATGGCACTTAACTGACTGACTGATTAGAGTGGTAATATGGTCTCATCAATTTACAGTTGAATTGGCGAGATGTAAGCATAAGTATTATGTTAACAGTTTTTTCACTTGTACTTCTCGCTTGTGGAACTTCTCGTTTGTGGCACTTTCTTCCGGCGTCTTGTTTCCCGCTAACTTTGATCTTCCATCATATAAATGCTACGTCAATCATTATCTACTGTCTTCTTTGATTCCGCTTTTATCTTTTTTTTCCCGTCTTCTTATTAATATTTTTCTTTTACTTATTCGTTACATTCAGTAAACCGTCGTGTTTTACTGGCTGCATTGTGAAATGATTAAAAGACGAATAATAACCTTGTGCTTTGTGTGGACTTTGAATCTTGTACGGAATGAACTTTATAGAAAAATTGTAACTTTTCCATGTTTCACATTGTTTCCTTTCCAAGTTCAAAAAATAGAAGTGAAAATAGTGTAAAGTTATGATTAGTAACTTTTTTTATACGGATTAGTATTTTTGTTGTGGTGCAGTGGATATCGGCTCGGGACGAGAAATCGGGGAACTGAGTTCGAATACCAGTAGAATTCATTGCGTTCACTTGAAAAGGTATTAATCCGTCTCTTTCCTCCAGTTATTGGTTAAATAGCAGGACAGATTGGGTTCTATAGCCTTGGTAGGTAACCAGTCTACCGCAGAAAGTAATGGCAACCTATTGCGGGATAATCTTTTACCCAGTCAGTCATCTCTCGAAAGAGACATGATCGGCCAAGCGTGTTTCACTATGCCACTTAACTGACTGAGTTTTGGATTATTTTTAGCATGCTTTGAGATATTTAAAGAAAAAGTCCTAACCGCATTATTTTTTTTATTTCTGACCTTTTATGCAACTATTTTGACAATCCTATACGTATTTGTGTACATTTGAGAAGGATACATATTTCTGTGTTTAAATTATATTGTGGAATGCCGGAACAAAGAAATTACCTCAAGAGACAGCTTGAACTTGTATCTAAAACCAGAAGAGTTTGCACAACTTTGAAACTTTGAAACAAACTTGTCATTCTTTGGAGCTGGTGAGGAGGCGTGTTTCCACTGCATGGTTTATCTTTGGCTCAAAGTGATGAACATATCCTGGTTTAGGAAACGTTTAAAAATCCAGATGTATTTGCCTCAAACAATGCCAAATTTTCCTGTGATGCGGTCAGCCTGGTGCGCTTTTGATCAGGTATCAGAAGATGTGTCTCCATCAAGCAGAAACCTTCGTCGTGTCAAGTTCATTGTGCAGAAAAATGTATTTCTCGCTAGGCTGTTACAGAATGTCCAGAAATTGGGTCATTTTTAAGACTCCATTTAATTCCTAAATTTAGTTGCTCGCCTTTGTTGATAAAGTTAGAGCGTCCTCTTCTAATGTAGCTAATCATATCAGTATGAATGTCATCGGAGGCTAAGCCCTTTTTCTGTAGGTGCTTGATAAAACCATGATGTCTAATTGTCCATTTTCAAGAGAAATCGGGACTAACTAAGCTTAAAGACTTCTTTGAACAGTCAGATATCAGTTAACCTGGAAGAAGCAATGCAGTTATTATTAAGAAGAGTTGAAATTAATGCAACCAAAACTTCAAAACTCCAGCATCATTTCCTCATAAGCAACCTATGAATTTTTATCCATACCTCGTAATTTACTACTTCGTAAAAGTTGTAGTTCCTTCAATTATTTGAGGTTCTAAGCATTTTAACTATTCTACAGATATTCTTAGTCATTTTTACCAATTGTCTAATTTTTTGATGTGAAGTATATTTTATTATTCTAAATATTTCCTTTGATAATAATTAGACATGAATGTTAATAACGTTTATTGATAACTATTTCCTTTTTTTTTTAGATTTCAAAAAATAGAAGAAAAACTAAACTAGTTTGGTCATGTAATGAGAAGAGAACAAAGCTTTGTATATTGATTCTACAAAGACAGATTTCATGGCGAAAGTCCATATAGTAGACACCCCCAAGAGATGAGAAGAGCAAATCAGAAAGGACACCGGAATGTCACTACTGGCAATGGAATGATTTGCAAAGGAAGAAATGGTAAAATTGTGCAGACCGGAAGTGCACAAAGAATTATTCCGGATTATGCAACTAAAGATATGCCGCATCTCTGCATGACGTGAGAGATTATGGCTCTCAACAGCTTTCGACTTTTTACTGATTTTAGAAATACTTTCTCCTTTTGATTAACGCCTATTGATTTTGTGATACTTATTTGGCCATTGAATTTACTCAGACCTATCAATAAGCTTCTCCTGTCTTTGATATCGGTCAGTCAGTTAAGTGCCATACGTGATACACCCTTGGGCGATCAAGTCTCGAAAGAGACATGACTGACTGGGTAGAAGATGTGCCCCACAGTAGATTGCCATTGCTTTCTATGGTAGACTGGTTGCCAACCAAGGCTACAGAACCCAATCTGTCCTATTATTTAACCCATAACTGGAGGGAAGAGACAGATTAATACTTTTCCCAAAGGGTATTTGCGCGTAAGTGAATGCAAGGAATTCGATTGGATTTGAACTCGGCTTCCCGATTTCTCGTTCCGAGCCTATATCAACTGCACCACGACACACATGATATACTGTCCTCTAAACCTTTGGTAATTTATTTTAAAGTTTTCAGCTGCCTCTTTTTGACTGTCCACTGCAATTTCAATGTAGTTCCTTTTGTCTTAAAACGTTTTTCGTTTCTCATATAATCTGAGAGTTGCAAAAGTTGTCAGTAGAAACACATTTCTGTTGCATCAATCTGTCCATTTATGCCCAGCATTTACTGCCACCTAAAATATTTGGTATTACATAGCAAACAAGTAATCTTTTCTTTGTTTCTAATGACATTCTAGATTCCTTAATACTTTGTTTCGTTTCGGGTAAAAGCATTTATCACTGCCTGTATTTAAAATGGTGTCTGAAACCAGAAACTGGATGATGCGATTATCACTCAGTAGAGCTCCCGTTCCTACGGGGAAAAATTGGGTGTGGGTCCTCCAGATGAGCCGAGGTTGGAGATCTATCTTTCTTTTCAATCTGTGCTATCCTATTTTCTTTTGACGTGTGTGCTATCTATCTATCTATCTATCTATCTATCTATCTATCTATCTATCTATCTATCTATCTATCCTGTCCTGTTCAAAACTGTTCAACAACAGCTGAAAAACGTGAAGCGGGAGGTGATTTGATTAAACATAATTATTTTAGGTATTTGTGAAACGAGGTAGCCGAACAACGGAGAATTCATCAGTGACGACCACAGAATTATAGACGCAAGAGGTGAAATTAATGAAAAATGATTCGGCGTGATACTGGATAAAGATACAAGGAAATGCATCATGGGATACTTCCAGATATCTGAAAGAATTCTAGTAGTTAAACTGAAAGCGAGGCCTCTCAATATATCGGTAATAGTGGTATATGCACCGACAACACAAAATACAGAAGAAGAAATCGAATCTTTCTACTCTATGCTAGAGAACGCCAAGGCTCAGTGAAAATCACAAGAAATCAGAATTATCATGGGAAATCTGAAAGACAACATTGACCAAGGAAGAGAAGATGAAACAGTCGATAGTTTCGAACGAGGACATCGCATGGTCGCGGTGAGAAATCGGTCGAATGGTGTACAGTGAATGACCAAATGATCACCACCTGGTCCCAAGAGCACCCAATGGGACAATGGACATGGAGAAGTCCAGAAGGAGAAATTAAGAACCAAATTGATTATATTATTATCAACAAGAGATTCAGGAATACTGTCAAAGACTACCCAAATGCTGACTGCGGAAGCGGCTACCTGCCAGTTATAAGTAAACTACGGATAAAACTACGGAGATTAAAGAAACCTCGTACAAGAATCTCGTGAATGACCTGGACCTGCAGGAAATCTACACAGACAGCGTAAAAAAGAAATGAAAATTAAAAACGGAAGTTGAAAACGGGACGCACTAAGAGAAACTCTAGTGACATCAGCGAACGACATCACTGAAGAGATTCTTGACATGATTCAGTAGAGACATAAAACGATATGGAACGGAATACAGGAAACTACACAAAGAAATAAAGAGTAAATGCAGACAGGCTAAAGTAAGATGACTCAACGATAAATGTGCCGAGGTTGAGAGGCTGAGCACGAAAAACGGAAGAGATATACATAAACAAATAAAGAAACTAACAGGACAAAAGACCTGCTCAGTAACATAAAAGCATATTACGGAACACTCATACGAGAAAAATACTTCAGATTCCGACGCGGATATGCTCAATATAATACTGCTTCACTTCCAAAGACTTGTACAAATACATTTTACTAACCCGCATTCCTGGACTACTAATCTTCATTCAAATTTTTTGTCCTTACGTTAATACATTTATTTTCTATCTCCGTTATTGGGTGTTTTTCATTTATTTGTGCGGACCTCATTCCCGGGATCTACAACAATGAACTATGCCGGGTGGTTTGTACTTAGACTCAGTAGAAATATGGCGAATGAAAATTGAACAATATTAAAACTATGAACTAGACAAGATATTGTTAGACATGATCAGTGGAACGATAACAGTCTGCCAACGTAGATTAAATAAAGGGTTTAGTTTGGAATTTCTTGTATGTTACCCGTATTAATAAACATCTGAAGAAGGTGGAAGGGCAAAACGGTCGAAACGTCGTGATAACAATAGAAAAGTAAATGCAGACAGGCTAAAGTAAGATGGCTCAGCGATAAATGTGCCGATGTTGAGAGGTTGAGCACGAAAAACGGAAGAGATATACATAAAAAAAAAAAAATAAAGAAACTAACAGGACAAAAGACCTGCTCAGTAACAGGATGTATAAAAGCATATTAAGGAACACTCATACGAGAAAAAATACTTCAGAGATAGGACGAGTATGTCAAACATCTCTTTCCCGACGAGAAAGCGAGCAACCAGAAATAGACAGAAATACAGATGAACTAGAAATATTAAAAACAGAAGTGGTATCGGCAATAGACAAATTGAACAAAAAATAAGCAGCAGGACCCGGTGGTATTGTAATAGGCTTTGCCGTAGACAGGATCAAATAATTAATGAACGAAATCTACAACAGGGGCAATATACCGGAGGACCTAAGCAGGCTAATTTTCATAGCACTTCCTAAAAAGCCAAGTGAAAATGAATGTGCACTTCACCAAAGAATCAGTTTAATGAGTCACATAGCAAAACTCATCATCCGGATTCTGATGAACAGAGCGTGCAGCAGAATCGCCTCAGAGATGGGACAAGAACAGTTAAAGATACCGAAACAAGAAATGCAATATTCATGCTCAGAATTCTATCTGAAAGAGCAATACAAATGCAGAGAGAGACCTTTATCTGTGCTTTATAGACTACGCAAAGGCATTTGACAAAAGACGCCAAAAAAACATGATGAAGATGCTCGATAACCTCGACATTTTCGGAAAAAAATATTAGGATAATCAAGAACCTTTATTGGCAGTAAACCGCTTGCATACGAATAGAAAATTAGATCAGCAGGTACACAAAAATAGTAAAGGGGCTTCAGACAAGGATGTGTCTTCTCACCTATCATCTATCTAACTTAAACAGCGAAACAATTTTGAGATAAAGTAAATCCTTGCCAGGATTCGTCATTGGCGACCACAATCTCAGCATTTGCTGTGTAATACTTAAATTAATATTAGAAGATTTTGCTATAGCTAAATAGATTAATAAGCTCGTAGTTGAATAAAAAATATAATAAATATCAAATAATAATTAATCTTTGATATATTAGGCATTTGTAACGGAAAGTTTCGGAGACTTACGAAATTAATTAACAACAGACATATATAATTTATTTGTTTGGACATTATTTTTACTAGATACACGTATTTGAGTATGTATTCTGTTTTAATTAAACAATATATTTATATTTAACTGCACTGGCCTGAATACGTTTTGGAAAATTTTGTTATGAAAATATGCGTCATTCGGCATGATTCCATCATGCGCTCTCTAACTACATAGAGGAATTGATCAGAATTGATCTGATGCGCCTTAGAAAACTTGTGCTTATAAGGCTTAACTCGGCTTCGTTTAGACTGTGAAATCATTCATAGTTGAGCATTTTAAGACGCATCAGATCAATTGATGACTTCCTCTATGTTGTTAGGGGTCGCAGGTTCGAATTCTGCCGAATGACAGATATATTTCATACTAAAGTTTCTCAAAAAATATTCAGTACGGTAGAGTTATAAATATGCTGTTTATTTAAATACATAATACATACTCAAATACAAGTATATAAAAAATCAAATATGAGGTATTGTCTTAATCAAGTATAAATTTCTATGGCCTGTAGTTTGTTGCACTTTGCATAATAAACCTTAACAGCCACAAATCAAGTGATTTAATAAGGATAATAATAATAAGGATTATTTTTAATAAGGATAAATATTATAAGTGGAAACTGATACAATGTATTTCTACAAATCTATCTTGAAAAGTTTAAGATCATCATTTGGTTCACAGCAATTTAATACCGACAACTCAACTGGATTTGTTGCATTCCCTTACGCGCAAATAACTTTGAGAAAGGTATTAATCTGTCTATTCCCTCCAGCTATCGGTTAAATAACAGGAGAGATTGGGTTCTATAGCTTTGGTGGCAACCAGTCTGCCGTAGAAAGTAATGGCAGTCTACTGCTCAAAAATTTTCTGCCTAGTCAGTCACGTCTCTTTCGAAATATGATCGCCCAAGCGTGTATCACTTAACTGACTGACTGAATTCCGAAAACTTTCACCTGGCTATTAAAATCTAACATAGTAAGCAAAATAAAAATAACGGATATGTTTTGTCAAAAACAAAACAAAAAAAGATCTATGTATATTAATGTATCAAAAATATTCCAGGATACTTTTCAAAGAACAACTCAGAGTTTAGCTGCTTTTCGCTTTATAAAATCCATATAATAATATTGCATTATTTATAACAGAATATTTTTTTTTTTAAATCACCATCACAATGGAATGTAAATTTTATCCCAGTTACAATAAGTTTGTCTTTGCAATTTATCCCTGAAGATGATTTTAGAAAAGATCGAAAGTACCTAGTTTTGAAAAAAACTACGGCGACTTTCTTGATGAATTTCATCTTAACACCAAGAAACTGATTAAGCAAATCAAAAGAATCAGTATAAAAATAAGTAGACACAATATATCTATATTAAACAATGAAACATAAGTGAATAGCATAAAAGTGAATACTGAGGTCAACACCCAGCGGCGATAGTCTTTTTCATACTTAAGCGCAATCTTCAAGCCTGGTTATCATGTTCAAACGTGATGCAGACTGTCACCACTCAGTGCTGACCCCAGTGACCACATTTATATTTACGTATACTCTATCCCTTTTAGCCATAAATAAATGTTGTAACCTAAAAAGGTACTGAATGAGAAATAACCAAATCAGAGACTGGAAAATGAAAAATTAATCTTTATAACATCATCAAAATACATTACTCGCAAGCTGTGGGACGTAGATAATCATTGCTAGTGGTAAACTGCTAGAGAGCAATGTAGATATTCAGCTGTCGCCCCACCTAAGACAAAATGTGGCACGAAGCCCTTATAATGTGGGTAATCCGAGCCATAAAGCTAGGACAAAAATTAAATGCCTGCTTTTCCCAAGACGAGACTGTACCCTTCGTCCAGGTTATTTTTTGACTGAAAGTAGAGATTCAGACAACGTGAGAATTGCGTCTGGGTGACATAAATCGCTAGACGGCAATTTAATCTCTCCTCACAATCATGTCCAACGTATTTATGAGGATAGGGAGATACCTATAAATGTTCATATGTACGTATATAACATATAGCATACTTTAAACATATCTCACACCCTGATTGGGCACTCTGGAAGAATGGTAGACTTTGAGAAACAGTAGCTACTCTGGCATCTACGCATCGTTCATTCAGCAATGAATTAGAACACTCTCAGCTATTGGGCGTGTATAATGATAATATACACGCTAAAAAACTCTTCTACCGAGCGCCCGTAGCTCAGAGGTAGAATCGCCGACTGACGCCAATAACCGTAATGATGAGCTGTGATACAGCGAAACAGACCTGTCTGCGGATGACTATATATATATGTATCCAAATGAACAAGAACAAAGAAAATAATTACAACATTCAAAATATTAATTTAAAACAGTGCTCAATACAAAAATAGACCAATGAATATCTATTATAAATGATTACTTTAGAACACATACAAACTATTACAAAATTGTACATTTTGTTTCGATATTGAAAGAACAATGTTTCATCAGTTAACAATAATGGTAAATGATGGAACCATCATTATTAACTACCTGATGAGACATTGTTCTTTCAATGTCAAAACAAAATGAACTATTTTGTATTAGTTTGTAGTTTGCACATCCTCTAAAGTAATAATTAATAAGGCATATATATATTTTTTTTCTAAACATATACTGTTAGATATAAGAAACAATGAATGTCTATTATGTTTAATCATGAGCAGTTATAAACATCGTATTTTGGATTTAATTTCATTTGAAAATCAAGACAAAAATTCTCCAACATTTGGATAATATTTTATTAAGTAGGTTCTAAGCTTTCGGCTCACATGAGCCATCTTCAGAGAGGTTACAAGGACGTTAACACAAACACATCCACCAACTTAATAAAAAATTATCCAAATGTTGGAGAATTTTTGTTTTTATTTTCAACTGAAATTAAAGCCAAAATACGATGTTTAGAACGGCTCATGATTAAGCATAATAGACATTCATTGTCTCTTATATTTAACAGTATATGTTTAGAAAATTATCTGCTGCCTCGATACAATATATATATATATATATAGTAATATTCTTATTATTTGAGTTTATAATAAAAATATTTTTTCGTTGCACAAGACCTGTCGTGTTTCGGTGCTATAGTCAGCACCTCATCAGGATATATATATATATATATTACAATTTTTATTTTAAGTCAAAATTTTCTATGTATTTTCCCACCATCTTTGCATCGAATTACAGGTAAATCCTATTCTCATTGTCAGAAAGGCTCGGAAGCAAGAAATTCGTTTAGGGTTTTTGAAATTAATCTAAGGCAATTCTCCATACAATCTTTCGGAATGGGTTGAAAGTAACAAATTTGTTTTTTGTTCTGTTCATGCGTTTTTCGTATCAACAATAAAGGTTATTAAGTAAGGATCTATAAATCCTGACAAAGTGTTTTTGTATTTGCTCAAATGGAAACATTTTATGAAAATAAATTTGATTGATAATAGATTTCATTATGCATTTCACCATCCAAGGCTTCATCAGATCAAAAAAAGGAAAGAATGTAATATGTGTATGTTTGTGTGCATGTATGTATGTGTGTAATTTTGTGTAGGCTTAAATAATGAATCTTGGTATTTTTGCCCTAAGCTAGCGTATCTTGTATTTAAAGAAGAAAGAAAAGTGTGACTTTTTAAAAAGTCTTTAATATTCATTTTCACAATTCTTAGATGTGTAAGAATGAATATTAACGAGTATATATGTGTGTAGGAGGATGAGTTAAACATTTTCGGATCGACCCATTTCTGATCAAATTACATCAGATTTTTTGTTTGTAACGACCACGAATGTTTCAGTACGCAGTGGTACACACACACACACACACACACACACACACACACACACACACACACACACACACACACACTTTGCTATCTCTCTATCGTATGTATGTATGTATGTATGTATGTATGTATCTATCTAGCCATACATATTGTAAAATGCTGTTTAAAATGTCAAGTGCCAAACTAGGACCAATTTTCTTTTTTTTTAATATTTTTATGATTTGAGATCAAAAGTCACTTGTGGAATAAGAAAAAAGTTGTTGAGTCCGGAAGAATTGGATGATTAAAAGGTAGTGGCAGACTTGAAAGAAGAAAGTCTTCGATTCTTTTCGAATGAAACGGGCAAATATAGAATAAATAAATTATTAGTAGTTATTAAAGGGAAAGAATACGGATTAGTAAATAAAACAGAAATTTTGTAAAGTTTGCACAGAAGGGAAATAAAAGTATTGACATGTGAATAACAGTAGAACAATCTGAAGGAAAATGGCGTAGTGATAAGTGGAGAAAGTAGTTAAAGAAAGAAAAAGCAAAAGAGAGGAGAGACAGGCAGAGAAGAGGGAAGAAATAGCCACTGCACAGGTATATAGGTAAGGAAGGAAGGAAGGAAGGAAGAAAGAAAGAAAGAAAGAAAGAAAGAAAGAAAGAAAGATACATAAAATTAGAACGATACAGCTGTAAGGCTCAAGAAGAGAGGTTAGAAAAATAAGAGACTAAAGACTGTAGACGAGAGATAATACTTCGAAAGAAATTATTATTTTTTTTTTCAGAGATTCCTGGCAGTCAGGGAATTAATTTCAAGTTAAAATTGGACTTATTTTTCCTCCGCCCGAATACACAAAATCTCTTCCAATCTGGTCTTCTGAAGTTCGGCTGTGATTCGAACTGACAGCTTCACAACCAAAAAAAGATAATAAATAAATAAATAAATAAAAATAAAATAAAATAAATAAAAGAAAAAGAAAGAGAAATCCCATTTTTTTTTACCCTCCCCAACTTTCCTTCCGCTTGCCACCCCAATAGATGACAGGACATCCTTCCCCTTATTTTTCATCCGTTCCCTTCCTTCGAATGCTTGGGTTTTGGCTGGTTGAACTAAATATGTTATAATCTCATTATTGTTGGCACACATGTTCCTACCTGATGACTTTTTCATCACATTTGGCCTATCTTTGAAACGAAGTTTTCTAATCTTTACTTACATGGAGCTTTTCAGAGATTTCATGTTTCAGGCGTTTGCATAAAGTCTCTCACTGACTGGGAGTTTTCATATTTTTAGCATGAAAAATGTTCATATATTCCGTACATACAAAATTTCCTAGCGTCTTCTTTTAAAAGTAACTACAGCAAAGCCTCTGATCGGAATATTGCAAATGTTGGAATCATCTCTAAATTGCTTCTATTTTATTCCCAGATTCACCCTGATTCGGGTTGGTAACACCTGTTATAGCCCCTAGATGTGGTAAAACAAAAATCAACAGTATAACTTTGTTTATTACAAAATTACCAACAATACATTTTTTATAACAAAATCACAATCAATGCAACACTAAAAAATATGAAGACATGTTAGATTAAAAACACTTCCTACCTGTTCTTTACTTATTCTATCATATATATATATATATATATATATATATATTAAAGAAATTAACGAAGATTAACCAAAATGGTTATAAACAACCAACAATTTGAAATTATTTGTTTGAACATTATTTTTGATCGATACTCGTATTTAAGTAAATATTCTGTTTATAACCAAACAGTATTATATATTTATTTCTATTTACGATTAATTTTTTTACGAAAATGTGTGTCATTCGGCATATATATATATATATATATATATATATATATATATATATATATATATATTAGAATTATGCCTTTTTATAAAATAATTAATTTCCTGTATCATAATTCGAAGAACATTTGCTCATAAAGAATGAAGGAGGGCTGAATTCGGTTTTTTTAAAAAAATGTCACCCCAATTTCACACGAAATTTCTAAAATTTTATACTGTAGTACTATGACGTTTTGGATGTCTTCTAGAGATTTCTGGAACCTTCTAGAACTTGTCTTTGTTAATTTATCTATTTGTATGTTATGGTATAGCTATAAAATGTCGAATCATTAGCAAATAGAAAAATAAATTTTCTGAAATATTTAAATTTCATACCCTTATGGCGTATATGATGATAGAATTTTCAGTTTGAATTTGACTTTTTCAAGAACTGAAGCAAATTAATACCCTTTTCATTACTTTTGAACAAATGTTTAGCGATTTATAACACAGTAACATAAGGTTACAAAAATGTCATAGCCTAACTATATATATATATATATATATAGTATAGTATTAGTTCAAAAGATTTGTTTCTTTAACTGAGCAGGTTGATGCGGACTTCGAAGTTTCGTGATGACAACATTCTCAGAGTAAGTTTTCGATCTGTCTTGTTTTTTTTTTCTTGCATGAAACCTAGCTTCAGTGGGTGGCGTCATAACAGTATCCTGACGAAACTTCGAAGTCGGCATAAACCCGCTCAGTTAAAGTGACAAATTCTTTGCTCTGAAACTATCAAAACTCTATCTCCACCCCAATATTGATGACTTTGCGATAAAAACCCTGCTTGCCAAAATAACTTTTATCAGCAAATTTACTGAAAAAAAGATCAATCTTTATACCAAAGATTATCATAACTCAATACTATATATATATATATATATATGTATATATATATATATATATATATATATATATATATATATATATATGCGTGTGTGTGTGTGTGTGTGTGTGTGTGTTTAGGCAGCAAATTACAGTAATTTTTAGCAAAACAATTTTGCAGTTATTTTATGTTACCTCCACTCACACCGCGGAAGATGATTTTGGAAGAAGATTGAAAGTACTTGGCAACACTGAGAAATGAACAATAAAACCTGTCAACGTTACAGCTCATTTCTTATATCTTTCAATTATAATACACGAAAGATTATCTTTGAGTATGAAACGATATTATTAAAAATAAGCAGACGCAATGTTTGCAATTTATTTAGTTTGGCATATATATATATATATATATAAACTTGTTTATAAATGAAACTTTGTCTGTGTGTGTGTGTGTGTCCGTTACCTATAGACTCCAAAACTGCTGAACCGATTTTCTTGAAAATTTACACAGTTGTACTATAAGCGCCTGCGAATGTTTTTAGCTGGGTTTTGTGTCGAGATGCCCCTGATAAATATCGAAAATCGATAATCGAAAAAATCGGGTTATAGAAGGAGTGGTCCGATTTTAATCAAATTTGATACACTCATAGCCAAAGACATAAGAAACAATATTCAGAAGTTTCAAGGTTGCAGTTCTTACAATATTGCAGAAAATCGATAATATATATATATATATATATATATATATATAAGGCAAGATGTTTGTGTGTGTGCCTGTTTATCTGTCTGTATGTCTGTATTTTTTTAAGCCCTTTTATTTTAGTTTTTGCTTCGGGTTTGACTCTAAGTTAATAATTGTAGTTCTTAGTCTCAGCCATGATACCATTTACTCAGAGGACTTATTTAGCCTTCAAAATTCAGTTTACGATGAAAAAACTTATTTGATATCGATACCAGGAAATCAAAATTTGACTTACATGCATTCATTTTTCTTTCAGTCTCCGGGTTCGAAACAACCATTGCTTTTTAGTCTTTCGTGCCAACGTCCAAAGAGTCTGAGCTCGAGAACCATGGATTAATTTTAAAGCTTTCATTACACTCGGGCTATACTGCTAGTATATATATATATATATATATATATTAAATGAACGTAATGAAATATAGGACATATGTAAACATTGCAAAATATTCACCTTAGAATACGGCTACAACGATTCTTCATAAAAATATTCATTAACTTATGATATTAAAATTGTATTATACTATTAAAATTTTGTATTGTGATATATTAACAATAAAATACATTTTAAAATAATAAAATGAATATTAAAAATGTTTAATAATTAGATATAACATTTTTAAAAATTATGTGTTTATGAAAAATTGGATTAAAATGCATTCTGAATCGAAATAAAAACAGTATAATCACACTCAAATGTCCCTTTAAGTCAGATGAAAAATATGAAATATTTTCTTTCTATTTTTTTAGAAAATGCTGGGATATAGAGAATACTAAGACAGTAATGTTGTAACAGTATTGGATACATCAACGGAAATGCAGTCTAGAAAGGGGGTTTTGACTGACTGACACTCTTCCAGTTAAGAGTGAAAGAAGAAATCATGAATTCCCCCAAAATATAACATATGTTTTCAAATTTGAAGTGAATCTTCATTCTGATCAGTTAAATTGAACACACATACATTTTTCTATCTTCCCACATTCATATATAAACGTATTGTTTCTTATATTCAAATAAAACAATTTTCACAACAATAAACTCACATTTCCTGATGTCGAGGTAAAATCTCGAAATTTCCATGTAGCAATGTAAACTATATTAATTTTAAATAAAAAAAAACATAACAAATTCAATTATATATATATATATATATATATATATATATATATATTGGTCATAAATCCGAAAAACAAACGGCTTGGCGTTAAATCCCACATGATCCTATTAATATGAAATATTGACACTGATCCAGTTAAAGAGCTTAATAAAATTAAATTCATTTACAGAGCCAATATTTATTATATATAAAAAATTAAAATATTCTAAAATCTGGTGGCTATTTCAACGAGTAGATTTAACACAATCTCATCAGCGAGAACAAATGATACGGGTGATAAATTTACTGATCGAAATGGCGAAATTTTAGGAAATTTAATTTTTTTAAATACTTAATATATTATAATACAATATATAATATATTATATTTATGTGTGTTGTGGTGCAGTGGATATCAGCTTCGAACGAGAAATCGTGAAGCCGTGTTCGAATTCCAGTTGAATTCTTTGCATTCACTTATGCGCAAATAGCCTTGGGAAAGGTATTAATCAGTCTATTCCCTCCAGTTATGGGTTAAATAACACAGACTGGGTTCTATATACTTGGTCGGCAACCGGTCTCCTCAGAAATTAATGGCAACCTACTGCGGGATAATCTTCTGCCCAGTCAGTCATGTATCTTTTCGAAATTATATAAAAATAGTCCAAACTTTTGTTTATCCGATCGCTTTTGGATATACTTTTAGACATTTATGAGGATTATTTTTGATTTGATTTTACGTGTAACAGAATGTAGGTAGTTTTATATATATTTGTAGAGTAGTGAGTATTTTTTATGTACCGAACACTGTAAGCACGTTGTTAGCGTGTTCGTAGTTGATACTTAAGTTCTGTTCTTTTTTAATCAATAATATATATATATATATATATATATATATATATATATATATATGTATTTTAATCATGCCACCCCAAGCAAGGCATTCCACTGCCACTATAGCGCAGGGGGTTACACAGGGCGATAGACGAGTTAGGATGTACATATGGGGAGAGTTGGAGAGAATGGGAGGGTTAGTGTGTTAGGGGGTGTCTATTGACCTTACATTTAAACTCCTGGAGGTTATAGCCGTCGGGGAAGCAAGCATGCGGAAGGGAATTCCATAGGCGGAAAGTGCGAGAAAAGAAGCTGTTGGAGTAGAAATTGCGGTTACACTTCATCGGTTTCACAGTAAAAGGGTGGGACCTAGTTGTTAATCTAGTATCTCGTGCAAACTCACACCTCGGGGGGCCTCAGAGATTTAAGTTCATCAGAGCAGAAGCCATGAAAGTATTTATAGAAGAGGCACAGGGAAGCCACGTCACGCCGGTGGGAGAGTGACTGCAGGCGGTCAGCTAAGTCGGTATCAATCACGTTACAGATTCTTTGCTGTATTTTGTCAAGAAGCCCGAGAAGAATAGAAGGGATACCCGACCAGATGTGGCAACAGTATTCAAAACACGGGCGGATGGTAGATTTGTATAGGTGCAGGATAGATTCAGACGGAAAGAATGTCCGGGCCCTGCACATAGAGCCAACTTTCATAGCAGCGGATTTAGCAATGGATTCGACCTAGTCATTCCACTTGAGGTCCCCTGAGTGTGTCAGGCCAAGCAGGCGTAGTGTTTTACTCTCTGGGAGGCATGCCTGTTCCATGCTAATGGGAGGGAGGTGCGGTTGTCTGTGGTGGTTAATTGACAGCAGCTTCGTTTTGGAAGAATTGAATTTTACGAGCCATTTCCTACCCCAATCCACCACGCGTTGGAGGTCCTTTTCAAGCTCAGCCGCGAGGTTTGCCTTATCATCAACACCAGATTTTTGATCGAGACGTGCGTATACTGTGGTATCATCGGCGTACTTGCCTACTTGTGATCTTATGGCATCGGGGAGATCATTGATGTAGATTAGAAAGAGCGTAGGACCTAGCATAGAGCCTTGGGGGACACCTGCGTTTGTAGGGTAGTTCTGGGAGGCATGGCCGTTTAAAACCACCTTCAGTGTGCGGTTGGAGAGGCATGACTGGATTAAGTCCAACAAAAGTCCAGTAATGCAGCATGCCATACTCTGTCAAATGCTTTAGAGATATCCTGGGCGACAGTTCGGGCTTCACCATTCTTGTCGAGCCTGGTATATATACTCGGTGATGGTCGTTAGCATATCAGCAGTAGACCTGGTGAAGCGGAAGCCATACTGTTTGTCCGATAGGAGGCCGTGGGCCGTGAGATGCTGAACGACCTCGGCATTGATAATGGCTTCGAACACTTTGCCGAAGATCAGAAGAAGGCTGATAGGGCGGTAATTTGCGGGGTCCGAGGGTTCCCCAGTGTTCTTGAATATTGAAACCACAGAAAAAGACTTCCAACAGGCAGGAAAGCAGGAGGAAGATAGGCAGAGGTTGTAGAGCTTAGAAAGGACAGAGGAGAGTTCAGGGGCACATCTCTTCAAGACTATGATTGGGAGTCCGTCCCCACCACTCGATTTGTGAGGGTCAAGTTTTGATATTAGGCGAGAAATCAGCGAGGGCGTGATGTGGACGTCATTCAATTGGGCCTCAGTTCTAAATGGGAAATCCAGAGACGAATTGGTCGAGAATCTACGGGCAAAGCATTCAGCCTTGTCTGCTGAGGAGGTGAGGACCTCAAACTCGTTGATTAGTGGGGGTATTGAGGACTTACTCTTGTTGAGCACGCTTTTACAGAGGCGCCAGAAGTCTTTGGCTCTGAACTTAGAGGATGCTACGCGCTGCTTCAATCTGGCAGCAAACAGCATCTTAGCTTCGTTAAGTATCTTTTTACACTTATTACGAGCTGAGGCGAAAAGGCGCCTGTTTTGGTCCGACGCGTGGCTACGATAAAGCTGGAAGAATTGATTCCGGTGGGCAATGGCGGCCGAGCAAGCGGGCGAGAACCAGGGAGACGAATGGGATTTAAGCTGAAATTTCCTGGCAGGGATGAAAGCATCGATGCCAGCCTTAACCCAGGAGGAGATCTCTGATGCACAGTCTTCGACGGGAAGACTAAAAACATTGTTCCAAGGGACGTCGAAGAGGAAGTCACGGAACGAATCCCAGTCTGCTCTTTGATAGCAGTAGGATATTCTGCTGGTCTGGGTTTCTTGGGTAGGGGTGGAGTGGAACGAGATGTTGACAGAAACTACGGCGTGGTCAGAATTTCCGAGAGGGCAGAGCTGTCTCGTGGTGCAAGAATTTGGGGTGGAAGTGAAGATATATATATATATATATTTAGTCTGGAAAGTTTTTTTTAGATATTCTACAATTTCATGGGTAATACGTATTTTGATTTTGATCTGGATGATTTCGAATATTAACTGTTGTATCATTTGGGTCTGACGAGTAGCAAGTTTTGCTGCGAAATACGTATAATCCACGAAATTGTAGAATATCTAAAAAATTTTATAGATTATATTACTCTGTTATATTAAATAAATAATTTTAACACTGAGTTCTTTTGAGTTCGTCTCTATCGGAATTTACCTAACTTAAATACAAAATATTGTACGATATATATATATATATATATATATATATATATATATATATATATATATATATATTGTTTTTCTTTAATTCGAAGTGGAAGAGTAGGAAGGCAAATTCCAAGAACCTGATCCTGTGAAAGTGTTATCAAAACGGAAATTTCTGGTTAGTGTTATTTGTGAACATTCCACACTGGAAGTGATTAGAAATTCTTTAATGTAATAGATTGAACCATCTCAGCAAATGCAAGTTACAGTTTAGAGTTAAGGAGTGCCTTCAAGATAACTTATTGTCGTGAATAAAGTCATGATGGATGTACGTTGTGCTGCAGTGGATATCGACTCGGAACGACAAATCGGGGAGCCGAGTTCAATTCCAGTTGAATTCCTTGCATTCACTTACGCACAAATGCTCGCGGGAAAGGTATTAATCCGTCTCTTCCCTCTATTTATGGGTTAAATAACTGCACTAGTTATGTTCTATAGCCTTGGTTGGCAACCAGTTCATCCTGCAGAAATTTGATGCTATGGGATAATCTTCTGCCCAATCAGTCATGTCTCGAAAGAGACATGATCGCCCAAATCGTGTATCACGTATGGCAATTAACTGACTGAAAGTCATTAAGTTCCAAGTATGGTTTCACGACAGTTTAGAATTAAATTATTCCGTGAATAATTTAATTCTAAAAATAAATTTATTCTTACTGTACTGAATAAAAATCATTTTAAAAAAATACCACAATTGTGTTGGAATTCATTCTATCGAGCAGGGAGAATGAACTAAAAGAAGAAATAAAAGACCGCCGTCAGCATCGTTGCATTTCTATCACGATGTACTTGTTGAGAAAATCAAGACTGCACAGTTCCTGTGGAGTAGACCCACCCCGACATCAACTTCCTTTTCGTTTTTTCATAGCCGGATTTTACAGGCGCCACCTTTCATCTGGAAGCATCTCACAAAACAAAACAACACCAGATATATGCTTCAATAACAAGAAATTCTTTCGCTGGAAAAATATGTAGCTCCATCTTTTTCCCCTGCTTTTGAGTTACTCACTTCCTGTTTTCGTAGCCTTGCTGAATTCAAATTTAATAATTAAAACAGCTATCATGCTAAGATTTCACAGGCATGTCAAAAACACAAAATCTCTCTCTCTCTCTTCCTCTCTCTCTCCTTTTCTTTCTCTCTTTATATATATATATATGTGTGTGTGTGTGTGTGTGTGTGTGTGTGTGTGTGGTGACAAATGGAAAATGTCTGATGCTAACCGTTTCGATTTTCTGTCTAAATAGTCTCTTTATCGACAGAATAATATAAAATAAAGCGCCCCTGTATCTTATTTGTTTCTATTGGAACTGAATTATAAACAATGTTTGTTCTATTTTCGTTCTTTCTCTGTACATATAAGTTTCCATAAAAAAAATATTATTTAGATTGAAGAAACTTCTTCGAAAGACTAAAACCGTAATATAGAATTTTTTTCATTTTGTTACTCTGTTACCCACAAGTAATATTATATACAGAGATTATATATGATATAAAGTTAAAATTGAAATAGAATTCATCTTTGATAATGACTGAAAATATAGGTGAAAGTACATGGATGAATAAAACATTCGGAAAATATTTATCTACTGAAAAAAAAAAAATTATAAGATCACATGAAAAATTATATGAAATATTTAACCACGGCACTTTGTCTTTTATTTTTAACGAAACATGCATAAAAGACGGATTGCTATCTATCTATCTATCTATCTATCTATCTATCTATCTATCTATCTATCTATCTATCTATCTATCCATACATTCAGAAATTTTAACATATATATATATATATAATTGACAGGCTTCAATAAAGGTTGTCAAAATGACGCATATTTTGATGGTTGGTGATTTGGAAATAACCTCTTTATGTTAAAAAATAGATCTTGACTTATTGCTGACTCTTTTTCTTTTCAGATCATTTTTCTTTCAGGATATTGTTAATCATAAGCCCAATAAAAATGACTACAATGAAACAATGTCGAGTAATTTTACTGTATGAGTACAAACTAGAAAAAAAGAATCATTTTTGCATGGGATCGTTACATGTAATGAGAAATGGATAAACTTCTCAATCAACTGTCCAAAAAGCTTCATTGCCTGAATTATTAAATTTTGCCTCATGCTCCATATTCAGCTGATATCTCTTCTACTGATTATCACTTAGTTAAGCGTTTAGAGATTTCTATGTGCAATAAAACATTCTACAATAAGGAAGAATTAATCGAAACATTTGAACTGTTTAACAAACTAAAGAATATTAATTTTTTTTTGAATGGGATCAAGAATTTAGAAGTACGTTGGAGAACAGCTATTCATTAACATGTTGGTTATTTCAAGTAAATAAATTTGTTATTTAACATTTCAGAAGCGTTTTATTAATTTCCTATGTGGGACAACCTAATAAAATCTAAAACAGAGTTAGATAATTTGCGGACGTGGTAGAAAAATATCACAAGGTATAACAAAATCTATGATAAGTGTCGGCCTTTACTTCAAAAGAAGAATGAGAAGCGACTGGAAATTGTAAAACTCACCAATAACTGAAACTGTATGCTCGCTGTAATAAGTTTGGAATTTATTTTCCCTCAGTTATATGAATTTTATTTCGTATATTACTCGTAACTATAACTAATTTCCAACGCCATGAAAGATTAATATGTTAGAAAACTAGTATTCGTAGACGTGGATATGAACGTACAGTTGATCACTCCAGATTTTGTGCTTTCTCTCAGAAAAGATTTTCTCTCGGTATAGTTTGATCCCCCCACACGCACGCACACACACGAATATATAATATATATATATATATATATATATATATATATATATGTGTGTGTGTGTGTGTGTGTGTGTGTGTGTGTGTGCGTGTGTGTATGTGCTGGTGTGTCTGTATATATATATATATATATATATATATGCTAAAGATCAACTGCAGATCAAACACGGATCGGAATCCAACATAAAGAACCGGATATCATTATAACATGTTTTAGTTTTATTAAAGCTTCCTCGGAAATTGAAAAAAAATCAGACAAAAAGACATAATTTTTGGGTCTGTTCTCATTGGTCAGTCTCGTGTCACGTGCATTGAAACCATAGATAATTCTATATGTATGTAAGTTTGTTAAAATTCTTGTATGTCTAAATGAGCATCGGATGGTAATGTGTATTTGTAACTGTGTATGTGTATCTGGCTTGTAAGGTGAGTTCTAATGTCCTCACCCTTTTGTGGTTGTCATATCATTCGAATCTATGATTGGTCTCTTTAAGTATGTATTCTTTGTATTAGAGAGATTTGAGTTAGAGTCTTTAAAAATGGTCTCAAAGAAGGATGGTGATGTAATGTAATGTTTTAAGCGTATATTTATAGTTGATTCATTTATATTAAATATATGAATATAAACTATCCTATATTGAGTGCTGGTGCTAATGAAATACTGCTCGATGTATAATAACTGTGATAGAAATTTTTTTATTATAAATATTTATTTTTTTCGCCAGTAGCACAGCTCTAATTTTCATGCACAACGCAGTTGCCAGCTGGTGATTGAAAACAGTTTTAAATCTACTTCTACAGAAGGATGCTGTGAATAACATGGATTGAATTTATGAGTAACGACGAAAAGAAAAATTATAATTAACAGCAGGAAGAGATAGTTGACATTTCTAGTGGCTAGAATGAGAAAAATGGGCTTTGAAAATTTGATACTCACAGAACAGATTGAAGGCAAGAGGGATAGAGGAAAATAACGCTTAACATATTTAGTGAGTTTGAGTAAAAGTATGATGGAACAATGTTTAGTGGATATGGCAAAAAATACTATATTCATTAAGAACAAGATATTGTGGAGAGTCATGACCCACAATGACACGAATGAACACGGCAAATAAAAGAAGAGATGATAAAAACAAAGTATGCCAAATGAGGTTGGCTAGGTTGTGAATCTAGACACAATAGACGCCAGAAATATAAAATTTACACTATAGACTGTGCAGGCTGCCACAAGAAATACATGGGTGAAACATTAGAGATTTAATAGAAAATATACAAATCCAAAAGTGATCTAATATAAAATATCACTCTCAGCGCATTAGACGTTCATCTTAATAAGTCTGTCTATAATGCAGTTTTAATTACAAGAGAAACTAATTTACGAGGCTTAGGCGGAAATGTATAAAATCTGCCCTAATTCCTGAGTATAGTTTGTCAAATTTATGTCCATATTCGTACAAAATATTTTAAAAGTTCTCTTGATATGTTTTAACCGATATTTGTTGAATTTCGTTTCTGCCCCTATCGATAAAAAAAATTATTTATCATGAAGCAGTTTTCCTGAAAGACGAAACGTGTAGTATTGACATATGACTCACTTTAATAGTAAGTTTAACATTGCAGAAGAAAAAAATGTAAACAAGAAACTTATGTTTTGTTAGTTTTTCAAAAGTGTGTGCCTCGTAGAAAATCAACACTAACATTTTGACATTTATTTAGTTGTTAAAAATAATGCAGATTTTGTCTTTTTATATTTTAACCTACTTTTTTTAAATGTAGAATAAATATGAAACCAGGTAAAATATATTTAAATTATATCAACTACATTGATTTATAAAATTATACTTAAAAATATATTGTTTGAAATAATATTTTATATGCTTATTGTCTAAATGATTCATTGTTTTTACTTACTGAATACATACTTCAAGCCTCTTAACTAAGATGTAAAAAAAATTGTCAAATTTACAAAATCCAAATTAGAATCTGCAATATAAACAATCCTGACTTTTCAGCCCGCCTTCAGTCATTTTCTCACCGAAATGATGTGGCTTCCCTCTGTCTTTTTTACAACTATTTTCATGGCAACTTCTCTGACGAGCTTTTCTCCGACTACATGTATTTTCCCGAGCTACTAGATTGGTATCAAGATCCCACCATTTTACAGTCGAAATAGTTAAATGCAACCGTCTCTTCTGCTCTAACAGTTTCTTTTCTCGCACTTCTCGTTGTAAAACTCCCTACCATTGGCTTGCTTCGCTGATAGCTACAATCTTCAAAAGTTTAAATGCAACGTCAATTGTCAACTTCTATCTACTTGATTCCCAGCCATCTCTTATCCTTTCTTTGATATCCACTGCCCTTTTTTATTCTCTCACTGTAACCCCCTGCGCACCAGTGGCATTCCTGCTTTACTTGGAGTGAAATGATAATAAATAAATGAATATATTCCTGGTCGTCCTTTAGCTTAGCCTGTTCGAAACATTAATAAAGTTTTTGAAGAAGTATTTGTAAAATAATGTACAGTGTACATGTACGAATGTAAGTTGGTTTCAGAAATTTTCGTTGATGTGAATTGAAAACATTAATGGGAAAAATCCTCGTAACACTCATTCGTGAGCATGAAAGAGAGCCAGGTACGCGTATTGAATCACTTTCTGGAAATTTGTACAAAATTGGAAAGTCTACGAAGTTGGAGAAATGGTTACAACACGAATTGAATGAAAACCGAAATAATTGTCATGAAGTTTGTATTGATCTTCTTTTTGCGCAACAGAAAACAACCAATTTCTCGATCACATTGTGGGAAATCATGGGAAATGGATCCTATACGACAAACGACGTCGTTCAGAGCAATGGTTGGAGCAAAGGGAAACTCCTAATTGCTTCTAAAAGTTGAAGTTCTACCATAAGAAGATTATGATGACTGTTTAGTTATCTGAAACTGGATCGATTCATCACGGCTTTCCCAATCCTGATGAAACAATCGCAGCTAAGAAATATCGATCAGAACTTGCAACGAATGTATCCAGCAGAAACGTTTAGAACTCTTGCACGAAAATACTCGGCCACATGTTGCCCAATGCTCAATGAAAATACTCGGCCCCATGTTGCATAGAATTAGAAAGAACTGAGCGAGAAAACTCCGTCATCCGCCTTGTGCTCCTAAAATATCACCAACTGATAAACACTCTTTCAAACATTTAAGGAAACTTCTTTCAATGAAAAGTTTTCATCACTTTAACTGCTGTCTAAAATGCCTTCATAGATGTTCTACCTTCCAAACTTCTAACTTCTTTGCTACTTGAATAATCGCTATTTTGATTAATAATAATTCCTCTGAAGTAAGATATGACATTTTACAAATAACAGTTAAAACCTGCATTATTTTCTCAACAACAAAATACTTTGGTTTCAGTATCAACGGCTGACATTGATGGGAAATGAAAGATTCTCAACGCTTTCAGCTACAAATGACTTGCGGAAGTATGAATATCGTTACGCCAACGTTCTACACAGCTCTTTAATAGTTTTAAAAGAATATGACTTGGAAAGAGGCCATTTTGCTATAAAGACGGAGTAACAAAAAACTGGTTTCTTATAAATCGAACGCAGTCGTGTCAAGTGCCAAGTCATAATGTCTGCGTTCAGCATTGATTGTTGCAGCTTTGCGCTTCAGGAATCTTTGATCGACAAAGATTGTTTAGAAGTTAGACTCATGGAAACCAATCAAATTCCAAGTAAACAAAATTATATGGCCTGGCAATAACCTTTTGGCTTGTCTACTATTACTTAAATATATATATAATACATTCCTTATATATATATATATATATATATATATATATATATATATATATATATATATATATGTATTCCTTTAATATATATATATATATACACTCTTTTAATATATATATACTTAAATATATATATAATACATTCCTTTTATATATATATATATATATATATATATATATATATGTATATATATACTCTTTTAATGTATATATATATATATATATATATATATATATATATATATCAACGATTCGTCTATCTATATATCTACACTTGCATATCTTACGACCATACACATACGCACACAAACACACACAAACACATACATACAATATATATATATGAGAAAGTTTCGTTAAAAATGACAAAGTGCTGTGGTTAATATTTTTTTCATAACTTTTTAGATGATCTTATAATTTCTTTCTTTTTAGAAAATTATATAAAATATATTATATTATATATAAAAATTGTCTGAATGCTTTATTTATCGAAGCACTTTCGGCTATACTTTAAAGCATTATCAGGGATAAATTTTATTTTACTTTTAACAGAATATATAGATTTGTTATGTATATATCTAGATTTATAAGAAGGTTTTATTTTCCAACATGGTCAGCACTTTGTGGACATATTCATAGTTGAGTGTTCTGAAAATTGTATAAGAAAAATTGACCACAGCATCATGTCTGTGCTTTTTTTTATCAAAACTACAACATATATATATATATGTTGTATATATATATATATATATATATATATATATATATATATATTAGGAGTATTGCAAACAAATTGGTTAACAGTCCACTCTTGGTATTAATTTACTTTTTTGAAGAGTGATCAATATTAGTAGAAAATATTTATAGTAATTTGTGGACATATTCATAGTTGAGTGTTCTGAAAATTGTATAAGAAAAATTAACCACAGCATCATGTCTGTGCTTTTTTTTTTATCAAAACTACAACATATATATATACAACATATATATATACAACATATATATATATATATATATATATATATATATATATTAGGAGTATTGCAAACAAATTGGTTAACAGTCCACTCTTGGTATTAATTTACTTTTTTGGAGAGTCATCAATATTAGTAGAAAATATTTATAGTAATATTTCTTATTATAAGTGTTTATAATAAAAACTTATTTTACTGCAACACAAGCGCTATCGTGTTTTGGTACTAATTGTTAGTACCTCATCAGGCAATGAAATATTTTTATGTTTGGAGTTAATGTATATAAAAATTTAAAAATTTAGAAACAGCACAGTTGTTACCATATCCAGTCAATTAAGGAGGTGTTGTTGAATTCAAAGGGTTAGACTAGGTTAAATAATAGAAAGTAAATAAATGATGGGATGGGGAATGAGTTAAGAGCGTTAAGATGTTGTAAAAAGCTAGATTTTTGGGTGGCAGTTATAAAACATTTGAGTGCATACAATTGTATTCTAACATGTCGGCAAATGCATCGAATGTACATGTGGAACGTACTTCTAGAAATAATAGTTTTTTTTCACTTGAAGGGATGTTTTGATATTGAAAGAAACAATGTCTCATCGGGTAGTTAACAATGATGGCAATAAACTTTTTTATTTAAAAAGATTTTTCTTTTAATAACAACACTTCTCTTTATTTTTGCAATGTCTTTTTATTTACCGTACGAGGTAAAAAAAGATATTAAAAAAAGGGAGAAAGAAAAAAATTATTTCTGGCTAAAATTTAAAATTCTTCTTTCTTAGCCGTTTTCATTGTTTTTTCCCTCTCTTTATTTACTCACTTATTTTCCTCTTCACTTTCTATTTCTTCCGTTTTTTCTTTTTCTCTTACTTTCTCTTTCCTTAATTTCTCATCTGATTTTGTAATCTTTTCTTCTCTCTTTCTTTCTACATTTTTTAGTATCTTTATTTACCTCGTACGAAAAAACTAATTCCTAAAATAAAGAGAAGTGTTGTTCTTGAAAGAAAAATCTTTCTTTAATAATAACGTTTATTACCATCATTGTTAACTACCTGATGTGACACTGTTCTTATATTGTCGAAACAAAATGTGCAATTTTGTAGTAGTTCTTACATTATAACGTAGTAATTGATAATAAATATTCATCGCTCTATCTTTATATTGAGCACTGTTTTAAATTAATGTTTTGAAATCAGCGATTATTTTCTTTGTTCTTATTGATTTGTGTATAATATATATAGATATATATAATCTACGTACAAGCCATTTTCGCTGTATCAAAGCTCATCAGTGTGGTTAGACATCAACTTGCTTCTGGCCAGGATCGAGACACGACCGATTTGGTTTCTGTCGGTGTCTATACTCCCAAAGGCATAGGCATATAGAATGAGAGAAAGGAAATTTTAGCGTACTATATATCAGCAGTGTATACACACGCCAGTTAACTGGAAAAGTCAATTCATTGCTCAAGAGTAACGCTTAAATCTCAGAAGTGGTAACTCTTTTTAACATTTATTTCCAGAGAGCTCAATCGTAATGAGCTGTTTCGCTGTATCACCTTATCAGCTTGTCTAGACATCTACTTGCTCCTGGTCTGGATAGAAACTCGACTGATTTGGCGTCAGAACAAGGATACAATGTGCTGATAGAGTTCGTAAAATAACATAAAAACGTCCCCACTATAGATGCACATCGATAAAAATCTAAGTTTTTAGTTAAAAAAAATCCTTGAATAATCGCCAAAACTAAAGGCATTTTCTGTATATACGAGCGCTTTCGGCTATTCTAGCCAAAAGCGCTCGTATATACAGAAAATGCTTTTAGTTTTTACATCTATTATGTTCAGTAAAGAAAACAATTATACAAAAACAAGACAAGACAAATTAAATAAAGTCTTAAACACAATCGTCTTTAATAACTCACACACACACACACACACACACACACACACACACACACACACACACACACACACACACACACACACAAGTTTTTAAAGTCAATCAAGAAGGTCTGTTTTTGTAATATTTTATTATATTTTCCTATTTCAGAATAAGATGTTGTACATCGGCATCAAAATTATAGATAAAGTGTCGAAAGTTCTTGTTCAAATCATTATCAGTGTACTTTGAACAAAACAGAAAATAATTGGTCTGTTTATGAACAATTTCAATCCCGACAAACAGCGTCTTATTCGGATATTGGAAAAATATAATAATAAAAAGAAGGCAGACATTTTCTGTTGAATTCAGAAAAAAAAAACTCTTTTTGGGATAAATTCATGCTCCCTAATTACACAATATCTTTCTGCCAAAATAAATGGTTTTAATGCTTTTTTCATCTTCAGATCTTTGCGTGGGTTGGCGCCTCTTAAGTTTAAACTATAAGAGTTTGTTGCATTATAGCAGCAACATTCGCCACAAGTTGGCGCCAACTGATGGTCACCGGGTCAGACTGTAGAAGCTGCAGAACTTTAGATTGAACTTTTTTACTCCCTTACATATATTAAATTTGCGGCTAAATGTTTAAAACAAGTCTGATAATATCTTTGAAAACGTGTTTAAGTCTAAATATGTTTAAGAAACGCGTTTAAGAAATGTGTTTAAGTCTAAAAAATATATTTATAAATTTTTAAAACAATTTTTAAAGTTGGTCTATATTTCTAAGATGATATATTATCTCTATAAACTCTATTTACATAGTTCTGATTGTTCGTCGTTCCTATTTATTGTCATACTGACGACATTTCGGCCATTGTACACTCCGACATTCTTTAGATGATATAACTTGGAATTTCGAAAGTAACCTTTTATTTAGTCCACGACGATTCTTCCGCGTGTCATGCCTTTGGATAAACAATGAAATTCAACTGAAGAACGCCGGAGCGTACAACGGCCGAAGCGTAGTAAATATGCCAATAAAGATGAGGACAGCAGTTTGAACGATACAAATAGTGTAAATAAACCTAAAAATGTAGAATATACACTGTTACGGGGATTATCATTTTTCAGCTAGTATTAACTACAGCTGGAAATGTTAAAGTTAACTCCCTAAACTGCATTCACGTTGATCCACTTGATCATAAGGCCTGAAAGTTATAACTGATGTTACTCTGCTTCTAGCAACCAGAAATTGTAGTAGGAAAGCATATTTGAAGAGAAGAGAGGGAAAAACAAGCGATGTCAGTCTGGATACACCGTGAATAAAATCAAACTATTCTTTTTTGTGTTTAGCAGAAAACACTTCTATAAGAAGCAAAATAACGAGAAAGAGATTTTTTTTTTTAATCATTTCACCCCGAGCAAAGCGGAAACGCCACTGATGTGCAGGGGGTTACATAAATGTAAAAAGATAAATTAGAAAAGAGTGAGGAGTACAAACTAGTTAGAAAGGAACAATAGAAAGCTGAGAAAGAAGGTGCAATGACAGGTACATGGGCGGAGAGAAAGGGAAGGTTATACAGGGGAGGGGAGAGAGCTAGAGGCCAGTGGTTAGTAGATGAGTATTAACTTTGCATTTAAATTTCTGGAGGTTGTAGCCGTCAGGAAAGCAAGAATACGGGAGTGAGTTCCACAGGCGGGAAGTGCGAGAGAGGAAGCTGCAGGAGATGTTATTTTCATATAAAGTGTCCATACATGAAATAGTACAATAGTTTGAATCCATTTTTATGACAATTAAATTGTTTCATTCAGTAGACATCGATATAACGTCTGCTAGGCCTGGAGATTTGAAAATAAAAAAAGGGAAGGACACCATGACAAATGTTCAGGAGAGTAAAAATAGAATGATTACTATTTTCTTTTAATACGTTCCCACGAACGATTGTCATTGTTACGAAAGTAGCCTAACGTCATGTCTATTTTTCGCAACAGAAATAAACGTGACGTAAAAACCGCTAGACCCTATAAGAAAAACAGATCAATAAATACCTATGTGCAATTTTTTCTCAGAGTTCAAATGGTCAGATATTTCTGCCACATCTGGCCTGGTGCTTCCTACTTTTTTGGCTTAGAGATTCTTGATAAAATCCAATGAAAAATGTGCAATGTTATTGGTCCTCATCTGGCATCTCAGCTTCAGCAACTTTCCTTCAGCCATAACGTATCTACCTATGCCTTTTCTATAAATACTTTCATGGTAATTGTTCTTATGAGCTTTGCTCTATCATCCAAATACTTTATGAATTTAAGCATTGTACTGGTTTGGTTCAAGATCACATAAATTTACAGTTGAAATGGCAAGATACAACCATAAGTTCTATGCTAACAGTTTCTTCTATCGCACTTCTCGCGTGTGGAAGTCTCTTCCGATTTCTTGTTTCCCATTCAACTTTGATCTTCCAAAATTTAAATCCAATGTCAATCATTATCTACTGTTTTCTTAATTCTTGTTCTTTTATTAGTAGTAGTTTTTTCTCATATTTTCTAACACCTATTGTCTTTTTTGGAGGGAAAGAATTAAAAAACAAATCTTCTTGCCATTCTCTTAAAATTGTAGCGCGCTCTAACTTTTCAGCACTTAGTGTCGTCTTGAAACTTCATGACATCCCTCAAGAGAGCTTTACTGCTCAAATTCAGAATCATTTCCTTTGAGATATGAAGAAGAAAAATAAAATTGGTACTTGCTGGCGCAGTTCTAGTTGCCTGAAGCTCTCACCGAAAAGCCAGACCTTTACACTTGAGGCACTTAAAGACCTTTATACTTGAGGCACTTAAAGAGCACAGAGAGCAGAAGAGTGTAAAGAACAGTTAAGTGACATGTAGGCCTAACAAGTATGAATAAGATATAGAAAGTAACATGATATAAGCATTAAATTCTCTTCTTCAATTTAATGGAAGCTGTGTTGTTCACTTTCGCACAAATACTATTGAGAAAAGATCTATTTCTTCTTCTTTCAGCTATGGGTTAAATAGCAAGATAGACTGAGGCTTCTAGCATCGATGGTAGGCAGTGTAGGAGAAGGACATTTGTAAACTCAAAACTATATGTAACGCAATTGGTAATCCTCAAATATATTCCTCAAGTAGAAAGGGAGTCTTAAGGAGAGCCATGATCACCTATGTCATGAAGGGACATGGCATTAAAAAAGAATTTCTCCGAACTAACTTTTAAATGAAATCGCTCTAAATCAATAAATTTAAAATTTGTCTAGAGTTTTCAATTATATAACTACGTAGATACAAAAAGTCAATACACTGCCATGTTCCTTTGCTTATCTTGGCTCTTTTCCTACACTCTGTGCGGAAATGACGTCATGAGTGAGAAAATCCAAACTCACTCAGTCGGCGATTCTACGTGTAGCGTTGCAAATCTTATTTATACGTTATTGATTCATCTATAACTTATGCGCATGTCAAAAGATAAAAATGCGTCAGATAACAGTTTGGATAAGTAATGTGTGTCGCCTGTCCAGTTGAAGCCTGTTTGTCTAAACGACAGCACTTACATTTCCAGGTCTCCATTTTCTTTCACTTAAAATGGCCGGCGCTATCAAGTAAGACCGTAATTCATTTTCCTTTTCAATATCTTAAATTGTATTAGTTCGCTGCATAAACAAACTATTGTCACATACGCACTTACCAAATATATACATTAGGTGTTTTCTCTTAGACATATATACAATGGACTTGGTAAGGTAATAAACATATAGGGATGGTTAAGTGAATTTATATTCGTCAGCCATTAAACTATATACGATCAAAGCGAAATGCTTTTGTTGGTTTAATAAACGAGAGAAGTTATATTTGGTATTATGATTATAACAAGAAAACGTAGTCCTTATGTTAGAACAATTGAAGAGAGGTAGAAATCGGGTGTGAAAGCTTCCAAAACTGTAGGTTAAGCCAAGAGAATAAAAATCGAATATCTGCGCAAAAAAAAAAACTATCCAGAAAGAAATTTCTGAAATTTTTTTGACTCCGTCATGAATAAACTTGAACTGTATACTGATGAAACGCATGATATTTCTTTGAGTGCGTTTGCGAAGGGAATTCTTTGGATAGGTGTGTCTGTCAAAAGCATCGGCAAGACATTGGACAAGATCTCTTACAACTCAAAATACCGTAGATTTAAATCGAAAACTGCCAATTCTGAAAAAAAAGTCACGCATTCGTAAAAGCATATAAACTTTAATTTCTCTGGCGAGGTTACCACTTTCATCTAGTTCGGTGAAACGAACATCGATATTAACAACAGCCGTTCCAAAGGTCAGCCGCGTACAGGCACTCGTACGGCTAAAATGTTCACTCCTCTAAAAGGTACTAACCTACACATCATAAGCCTTTGAGATTATCACGTTCAAATAAAAAAGTGTTCTTTAAAAAGTTGAAAAAACATTTCCAAGTCTATATGTGAATTGAAGTCACGATAGAAAATTTCAGTTTTGTATTTTATAACGCCAAGTTCATACGGAAGCCAAGTTTGCACCTGAAGCAGCAACGGTTTTGCGATTTGCACTCACTGGTTACTAATTAAAGGGCATGTCAAAAATGTTCTTTTATGTAAAGTTATGATCAGCTAATAACGAGGCAACAATTTAATGGCAAAAGACATCCAAACATGATCACGGGGAATTACATTTCATGCCTAAGAAATGTAATGTAAGTGTTTTTCAACGGGGCATGGTCGTTAATGTCAAACAGAGAAGGTGAGTGTTTGAAAAGGTTGCAGATCTATTAGGACTTTTACGGAAAAACCTTCAGAGAATAGTCAAAAAAAGTGATCTGCAATTCTGGGACAGAAAACCCTTGTTGATAAATAATTATATCGGCAGATAGATTTACACTGATAAAAATAGAAGAACAGGATTAAAGTAGAGGATCACTGAATGCAAAATACATTAAAATCTTAGCAGATCTACTACAGCAGTAGAAAACCCATATAAGAGACAACAATTCGCTAAGGATTAAAAAAATTTGGAACAAGAGAAGACCATGCCGGCCTTGAAGATTTCTGTTACGACAATCGGATGTTAGGGACAAAATTTGTGGTAAACAACATGAAAGTAAGGATCCGTCCTTCTTTGTATAAATGTTTCAGGCTGGCGGTTGTAGATTTTTCTTCTATGTGCAGTATCTCTTCAGAAGATTGGCGATCATAGTTCTCTCCTGTTCTTTATAGCTCTTAATAAATTTTGCCTTTATGTTATCTCACCTAAACCTTGTTCCGCTCAAGTTTGCTAGGTAGGTTATGCGTTGTTTTTCTCTTGCTTTCAATCTGTCCTCTGAGTATCAAATTTACCAAGCCTTATTTACTCTTCATGCACATTAGAAATTTCAAATATCTCTTCCTGATGTTAAGTATAAGTGTCGTTTTTGTTTTCATTTTCTAAAAAAAACTTCATCATTGCTCTTATGTTCTGTCAACAGCATTCTTTTGTAGAACTTCTGTTGCTTCAAAACTCTTCTAACTTGTGAGAAGATTGCCAAGTGTTCAGTGCCAAATAGATAATTGCATAATGCTGAATATTTTCTTTGCATATATTGGGGCCCTTGGTATGAATAAAAAGTTGTTTAAATACCGCGTGTTATCTATTTACTGTGGGTTGATAATATGCCTCAATTTATAACTAAGTTGCTCCCTCCCGCCATCTTCTAGTCACACCATGTCACAAATAAAGAAATAGTGGCAGATTTGTTCAAGGGCGACAATAATTAGTTTTCTGTGAAAGTCACCTCAACATTTAATGGAACCCCTTTGGGGTGTGGTGGAAAGGAACATTCTAGAGTTGCAGAATGCCATAACAGCATTGACCATAATTTCGAAAGAAGACTTCCAGTGCATCGCCAAATCCATGCTACGAAAAACTGAGGCGGTTCCAAAGACAATAGAGGGCCAACTCGATGTTAGATGTGTATAGCTAATAATGCGACCACTGAGAGTACTTTTGACAGTCCATTTGCAGTGACGAACAGAAAGCCGGTGTTTGATTAAGCTGAGACGTAATCCGATGATAAGGGACCCAGTAAACAAGTTGAGCATTTTCCCGATTTTATGAAGGCGTTTTATGACCGAAATGTGACTTGTATTGAACTTTATCGCTAAAGAAAACCTCTCGATCGAAAATGGTGAAACTTAAGTTGATATTTCTAGAAACTTGCATAGGCAGCACGAATATTTTTTATTGATTCTGTTGTTGAAGAAAACTTTTTGAATTCGTATAGCACGGTATTTGTGTTTGATTTAAAATTATTTTAAAAGAGTAAAATTGGTACAAATTTACTCGTGCATTAGAATTTAAAAATATCAATTCCTCTATTAGAATGCTGCATATTTAAAGAGTGACCCCAAAATAAGCATATTGAAAATGCGATAGAATTTTTTATAATTTATAGTTATGAATTTAAACCGATGACATTTCTTAGATGTCATTCTCCTGAATCTTATTGACTTGAAACCGGCTAATTTCTGTGGTCTTTAATACTATAAAATAGTATCTTTAATACATACGATCCTATGTTACTCTTCAAGTGACATAAGACAGAAATCCTGCAGTCCTAATTAGTGAAGCCATCATAATAATGCCTACACTTCGAAGTTAGTTAAATGAAAAACCTCTCCACAATATATATATATATATATATATATATATAGTTTTAGTGCAAAGAATTTTCCACTTTAACTGAGCAGGTTCATGCCGACTTCGAAGTTTCGTGAGGACACCGTTTTGATGTATTGACTCATCGGGGTTAGGTTTATTTTTTGATGACGGCTTCATAACGGTTTCCTCACGAAACTTTGAAGTCGGCATGAACCTGCTCAGTTAAAGTAGCAGATTCTTTGCATTAAAACTATCAACGCTTTATCTTCACCCTGATATCGAGCACTTTACGATAAAAAACCTTCTTGCTAAAGTGCCCTTTATCAGGAAAGCTATTGAGAAAGCAGCAATCTTGGTACCAAAAGCTATCACAACTCAACACTATATATATATATAGTGTTGAGTTTTAATAGTTAGATGAAGGACCAGCGTAATAAAAATATCCAAATATTGAACAATTTTTGTCTTTATTTTCACCAGAAATTAAAGCTAAATTACGATATTTAGAAGGGCTCATGATTAAACAAACAGACATTTCTTGTCTGTTATATGTAACAATATATGTCTATATATATATATATACGCTCTCACACCCTGACTGAGCACTCTGGAAGAATGGTAGACTTTGAAAAGCAGTAACTACTCTGGCATGTACGCATCGCTCATTCAGTAATGAATTAGAGCACTCTGGCTATTGGGCGGGTATAAAGATAATATACACTCTAAAAAGTCGGTCTTCTTCTACCGAGTGCCCATAGCCCATTGCCAAGAGGTAGAATCGCCGACTGACGCCAATTCGGTCGGGTTTCAATCCTGGGTTAAAAGCAATTGGAGTCTCTGTGCGTGTGTGTGTGCGTGTGTGTGTGTGGGGGGGTAAAACTTAATATATACACAGGAAGTTCAATGAGTAAAAAAACACAATGAGCAATGTTAACATTTTTATAAGTATTCTTAAAGGTAAGATGATAGTTTTCTCTTTAAAGTCTCATGTGCTTGGCAATATATTATTTATTTAGAAAGAATGTATATGCATGATGACTATATAGAATGCTACATTCACTTCCCAAATATATATATATATACATAATTGACAGGCTTCAATAAAGGTTGTCAAAATGACGCATATTTTGATGGTTGGTGATTTGGAAATAACCTCTCTCTCTCTCTCTCTCTCTCTCTCTCTCTCTATATATATATATATATATATATATATATATAGATGTGACACTATCTCCTGCGGGGATACTTTCCCTTCTCCTGCGGGGATACTTTCCCTTGGTTGGTTTAAAGCAGTGGAGAGAGAAATTGATGTTGGCAATATCATTAATGCTTCATTGCAACACGCGATGTGACCTTAGAAAAAAAATTAATATCATCAAGTACTTCTAAAATCTGGGGGAAATAAAAATAAACTATTTCTTGGAAGGAAAAAAAAAGAAAGCGAAATAAATTTTTCTTCTTTCGGGTTTGAAATAAAACGCTTAGACAAAACAAAGTGTCAGAATTATTTGATAAGGTCACACGAAGGCCAACGTCCCCCAATAGACCCGCTGGCAAACCCAGGGCCTGTGGAAACCCGGAGGAAATTGAAATCCAGTGTGAGTTGGCAAAATCTCATTGATCGAGCTAAGGCCTTCCGCAAATCGAGTGGGCGGAAAACGATTTCATTGGCCTCGGGCCTCGGGCTGGCTAGATCCCCAGAGAGGATCGAAACTGGTTATAAAAATCCGGACTCGGCGAGAAAAATCAGTTGTTGTTCAGCTTTTCTTTTGGAGTTAGTTCACTGAAAATTATTCTCGGTTTTCGGTCGAAATGTAACGACTGTGGAAAAAGGTTCCCAACAGGAGATCCATGACCCACTGCTGGTCGCCCACCATAGAACTTATGGCTAAAGAGTTAATTTCGAATGAAGCCTGCCTCAAATTAACTCAAGGACTTAATTTAGAATAATGCGTCATCGACATGAATCCCGAAAGAAAGTTATTGTTATTTTTTTAATCACGGGAAAATCGAAAATTCTGATTTTTCGTTCGCTCAACTTCGGCAAACTCCGTTAAACTCCGTTAAACTCCGATAAGGACCCGAAAGAACTTTGCTGTTTTAGAAGCTACATTGAAAATTGACAACCCTGTTTATAGAGAATAGGTGAAAAGACTTTAATGAAAATTTAATGAATACGTGAAAAGACTTTAGTGAAAATGTGAAGAGATCTGTTTACTTCAACGCTAACGAAACTTGGACAAGATATTTTATTTAAGGATTGGAAGCCATGATGCTTTTAGCGAACTTTCTCTCCCCGTTTTAGTAACCGGCATTTTTGACGATTGTATATTAGTTTCGACAACTGTATATCACTTTCGACAACCGTATTCCTGGGAAAAGAAAGACATTGCTTTTTCTTTATATAAAGAAATTCTTCGTAACTCTCTAAGCGTGTTCAACCTTGTTCATTTATTTTATTAATTTTTTTTTTTTTGGTGTCGTGTTTATTTTTTTTCAAACCACAAGTGTACACCAGTGTCCGGACTGGCTTAAAAAGACGACTATTAAGATTGACCTCTGGAATCTAATCACAACGTGGGACAGTGGCCCGTTGTTGCAAAAGACGTCTTGTAATCCAGCTTTTGTGGCGATATCTTCGGACGAGATTGTCACGACCAGCAACAGCGACCAAATCAACCGTACCATCGGGTGGCAGTGTCACAACTGGGATCGTCACGGCCATCAGCGAGAATGAGCGTCACATTAGACAGACGGCCAGCCCGGCCGAGGCGTCACATCTGGTGCCGTTTCGACCTGGATCTGACCCGAGGTTTAACCAGCCCGGCCCGGCAGTGTTAATATATATATATATATATATATATATATATATACATAACATTTTTTTAAGAACAATAGAATTTTTGAAAATGCGAAAAGGTTTCTAGGAATTTTTCAGCATTCTTTTCACACACACATGAATATTTAGGTAGTTGTGCATTAGAGAATTACATCACTGTTCAGTAATCGACTGTCGATTAGTTATCCTACAGCCATTTTCTGCGATGGATGTTACTCCAAGGAAGCGTACAAAAATTGTAACGCTTCACGAACACACTGGCAAGCCTTACAGAGAGATCATGGATATTGTTGGTGTCAGCCTTTCAACTTTCAACTGTCAGTTGTGTCATCAAGGCGAAGATAAAACTGGATCCTTCAATCCAAAACTTAAAGAAAATGCGGTCGGAAGAGAAAAACAACGCCAATTGACGACGTATACGTGATTAGGGAAGATGTGAACGATCCTAGTAAGACATTATTCGTTTTGTTTCCATTAATTTGCTCAAGGGTATAGCTAAGTTAAGGAAATTATTATAACAAAAATTTCACTTCAGATATTTTTTCAGAAGAATTCTGACCAAAAATCCCCCCCCCCAAAAAAAGCGGTATAACTTTTAAGATTCATATCACATAAAAGTTAACGCAAGTTATTTATAAATACTGCTCCTTTCTTCTTTCTAAAGAAAATTCACAAAATTTTAGTAATTAAACATAAAAGATTGTAACAATTTGTAGCGACTGGAAGAATCAGGATTAAGACTGGAAGCATTAAGATAAGGATTGGAGGCTTCAGGATTAAGATTAAAGGCATCAGGATTAAGATCGCAGAGAAATTTGTCTGGAAAACGATAGCAATTGTGAGACAGAAATTCGAAAAAGCATTGAAATAGCGAAAAATATTTTATAAAAGTTAAACTAATTATTAGGAAACAGAAAAAATATTAGAAACAAATAAATGAGTTCTTAATGGCTACGTAACATTAATATTCGAATGTGAAAGTGAATGTTGAACAATTTCCCGGTAGATGAAGAAGAGACTTGAGGCAAGATAAATGTGGTGGAAGAGAAAGATGGTGACGATACCATCGGTGGAACATGTGAGTTTCAAGGAAAATAGCAACAAAAAAGACTTAGAATCAGAAAAAAGAATTTCTGAAGGATATAATGAGGAAAGGTGGTTTGAAGAAAAATTTGACACTCATGGGACATTGAAGGCAAGAAAGGCAGAGGAAAAAATCAAATAACTTACCTAACAAGCTGGTATGAGTATATGACAAAATAGGGAGTTGAGGGGAATAATAAAGTATAAAATCTAAACTTATTTATAAATGGAACTGTGTGTGTGTGTGTGTGTGTGTGTGTGTGTGTGTGTGTGTGTGTGTGTGTGTGTGTTATCTATAGACTCCGAAACGGCTGGACCGATTTTCTTGAAAATTTACACAGATGTACTATAAGCGTCTGCGAATGTTCTTAGCTAAGTTTTGTGCCAAGGTACCCCCGATAATTATCGAAAATCGATAATCAAAAAGATCGGGTTATAGAAGGAGTGGTCAGATTTTAATCAAATTTGATACACTCATAGACAAAGACATACGAAACGATATTCAGAAGTTTCAAGGTTGCAGTTCTTACAATAGTGCAGGAAATCTATAATATATGTATATAAAAGGCAAGATGTTTGTGTGTGTGTCTGTTTATCTGCCTGTATGTCTGTATTTTTTTCAGCCCTTTTATTTTAGTTTTTGCTTCCGGGTTTGACTCTAAGTAGGTATAATTGTAGTTCTTAGTCTCAGCCATTATTTAGTCTTCAAAATTCAGTTTACGACGAAAAAAAACGAATTTGATATCGATACCAAGAAATCAAAATTTGACTTACATACATTCATTTTTCTTTCAGTCTACGGTTTTGCTTTAATTGGAAACAAGTATTGCTTTTTAGTCTTTCGTGCCAATGTCCAAAAAGTCTGAGCTCCAGGACCATGGATTAGTTTTAAAGCTTTTATTACACCCGAGCAACGCCGGGATATACTGCTAGTATTGCTTAAAGTTTTAAAGGATAAGAAGTTGTGGAGAGCCATAATCACTAAATTACTGGAGAGATACCGCCCATAAAATAAGAAGATAGTTTGTCATTATTTTTAACTCGTAAGATATTCTTATTGTTGCCATATCAATGTCTTTAAAGCCAATTACATATAATTTCTTTTCCATAGAAAAACCGTTGTAAGCCGCTCGCGACTCTATTGTTATTGCCACTGGAATTGTTTAAAGGCACTACATTATTTCGTTCCATCAGTTCTTACCATCAAATCACACGGCCACGTACTCTGTAGCGTACTATTCCTCATTCTCCACGCATTCAATTAGTGAAGAAGTAAATTCCACTCGAACTGTTTATTTCGGTCGAACATCTACTCTGTGGAACCAATTCGTAATAGGATGCTACGCCGATCACTACAATCTTAACCTGTCCAAGTCTACGATTAACCACTATCTTCTCCACATATAATCATAAACTGCGCCTCTTAATCTTTCCGCAGACTCCTTCAGTAATCCATTACCTCGAGTAGTTCTTGGGTCTTATATAAAGTGAACGTTAGTTTAAAATAAATCCAGGCGTTATTTTGTTCCACTAGAAGTATACTGACAATTTTTAAAATTTTCATTCAGATTTCGAGATTGTAGATAGTCTTGTTGAAACAACTACTGGAAAGAACAGATCAAGAATTTTATATTTAAGTTGTTAATTCAGAACGACTTACGAGTTGCTATTAATGCTGTTCCTGGCCCTTACTGTGAGGCCTGTCCACAAATAAATGCTTTTTATCATGAAAACAACTTGTCATTTTTTTACTTTTTCCCTTCTGTCTGATTTCCCATCTATTTGTTAATTACTAAACTCTCAAACCCTGAAGAGTGCCACATTCCAATGCAGAAAAAAATGGAAGTTAGTATCTGAGGAGTAACTAATTAAAGAAAGTTTTAAAAGGTAGTGAAGAAAGAGAATTAACGATAAGATCATTTTCTTAAGAATGAGGATACTTTTCAATCTGATTTTAATGTTTGACTGATATTTTATTTAATTTCTCCTACAACCTGAAAAATGACCCGGCTTTAAATCACGCACAAAATGTTGATAAGCTGTAAAAAAAAAAAAAAAAAAATATCAATATTTCATTTCTTAGCAGGGGAGGGGAATCTGGTAATTTTGACTTGATTCCTGAGTACTAATACTTTTTTTTATCGTCTCACCCCAAGCAAGGCGATAACGCCACTAGAAAGGAGGGAGTGAAAACGAATGAGAAAACTTGAGAGACGATGATTGAAGAAAGAACGTACAAAAGAAAAGGGGTACAAAAAGATAGAACACTGGAGATTGTCGGGCAAATAAAAATCGGAAAGCGATCAACAAGTGAAACGTGCTAGAAAAGAAATTCTTTGAGTTGAAGTGACGATTGCATCGAACTAATTCAACAGTAAAATGATGAGACACGGTGTTCAATTTGTAGCCCGCTTAAGCTCATGTAATCAGAGCATCAGAAAAAAAAAGGCTCATCACAACAGTTAGCACAAACATATTTGTAAAAACGAGAGAGGAAAACCATGTCATATGAGTGAGAAAGTGACTGGAGTCGAGATAGCAGGTCATTATCAAATACATTACCTGCCTTGTCAGGATCAGTTAAATTACAGATCCTTCTTTGAATTTTGTCAAGAATTTTTGAATGTATGGCAGGAGCAGCAGCCCAGATATGACAGCAGTATTCAATACACGGACGAATGGTAGATTTATAAATGGGCAAGATGGATTCTGAGGAGAAACATTTGTGGGTATTACATAGTGAACCCACTATCCTTGCAGTAGATAAAGCAATTGATTCTATATAGTCGCTTCACATTGTGTTAGAAAAAAGTGAGGACAAGAAATCGTAGCGTGTTATTCTTCTGGAGTTTACCACCAGCCATGCTGATGAGAGACAGGAATAAAATTTTTAAAATTTACAAGCAATTCCTTGGTTCAGTTAAGCACTGATTGGATGTTCTTTTCAAGATCAGTTGACAGGTTTACTTTGTCGGGTATGTCGGTCTTACCACTAAGACATGAGTAAATTCGCGTTACTATGCCATGATCTGGTGGCATGCCCGTTCAATATGAACTTTATTACAATATTTTTTTACGAAAGATTGGATTAAGACGAATATTTGTCCAGTAACACCAAAGCCTTTCAATTTACATAGAAGACCAGCATACCAAACCTTGTTGAACAGCTTCGAAATATCTAGAATATTTTATAAAAAATATCTTTAACAGAATTTAGTTTAGCATGGATTGAGGAAAATATGTTTTTATTGATTCTTTTCTTTCTGTTGTGGACCCGGTTAAGAAGTCCAGCAAGAAATAATACAACCACCAAAATAGGAAATAACGAATATGTATTAAACACAGCAAAATACAAATATGGTAGCAGTCTTGGATATTTCTTCCTATCACTTTCCGCTGATCTGCTTATGCTGATCTCCTGCGGATCTCTCTCACTCTCTCTCTCTGAGCTCTTGATCTCCTCTTCTCTTGTGAGGGGAAGTATATGTAATTGTAGGAAGAGTTCAATCTGTTGTAATGGGTGATGCCACAATGACAATAATGTAGTTGTTGTGGGACGTTACCCACTTAACTATGGACTCTTCCTACCAGTATATTAACTGAGAGTTAATCACTCTCGTGGCTTCAGTTCAGCTCAGCACAGTCTGTCTGACTGTCAGTCAGTCACTAGTAAGCCAAGCTTATCTTACTCTGTTCTCTTGTATCGATTTTGATTTAATATATGTTGTTAACCTTACCACTGTGTTCCGAGTTATCATTTCGTGGTCTCATCACCAGTCCACATCAACTGGCGACGAGGATTTCGAACAGCAAGGAATACACTACGCAATAAACCCAATTAACTCCACCAGGAAATACGAGTTCATAAAAAGAATACTCTCCCTCATTAACTGGTGAACGGGAACTTCGAAAAACTAAAAACCAGTTTTCAGATTCACATCAACGAACGAAGATTCGAGCTAGTGTACTAACAGCGACTGACCAAGTGATAATCCCCCACTCACATTAAATCTGTCGACAAACTTCGAAGTAACAAAAAATACCCCATCTAAACCAACTTGCAACTGTTTCTAAAAAGAGTAAAATAAAATATAAAACAACAACGAATTCAAGTCAAAACACCACATCAGGAAATAATCTACAAGGACCCCTCTAAAATTTTGGCAACGTAAAAAGATAAGTGTGGGAAACTTCAATAATTAAGTGTCGCATAAAAAATCTTCCTCCAAACTCGGAACAACGGTATTACAGAAAAAAATCTTTAAGTAGATTTTTTGTGGCCTATCTTCTTTCTCGTACGTCTTACAAAAAATTGTAACTACAGTTAGTTTGGTTTTTGTCTTCTCTGTTTTTTTCTCGTAAAAATTGGTCGTTTTAGTCTGAAATAAAAAAATGGAAGATTTTCAGAAAGTAATAATCCAATTGATGAAAGCTCAGTTAGATTATCAGCAAAAAAAGTGACGAACGACAGCAGAAAACCGAAGAGCGGTTATTTCTACAACAACAACAACAACAACTGTTTATGGAACTTCATAAACAGCAGAAAGATTTCCAAGAGCAAGCTCTTAAACAAACCGAGGAACGTCAACGTCAAATAGAAGAGTTACTGTACAAATCATTAAATGGCAAACAAACATCTCAGAACTATACTGCATTTTCCCAGGGCACTATCTGGAGTACCATGGAAACTTTCGAATATGTACCCTAAGATGAAAAATCTTTTGATGCTTTCTACAGGCGGTACGAAGATTTATTTAAGAAGGTTCAAACTCTAAAAAAGTTCGGCTATTACTAAGAAAATTGAGTACCACAGAACACAGTAGGTTCGTTGACTTTATCCTCTCCTAAAGGACAACGGACTTAGATTTCTCAGAAACAGTTAAGTTACTGTCGGAACTATTTGGGCCTAACAAGTCACTCTTCCATAAGAGCTGGAAGTGCCTAAATCTATTCAAGGAGGATTAGCAGGACTATCTGACATTTGCGGCTACAGTAAATAAACACTGTAATGACTTTAAATTAGCAGAGTTATTTGACGACTTCAAATGTCAGCACGTGTTTAAAAAGAAAAGGAACGTTCCGTTTGCGGCGGTGAACCAAATCAATGAAGAGTTAGACAGATTGGAAAATGCAGGTATCCCGTCTAAAATAGATTTCAGTGAATGGGCTGCACCAACAGTATATGTAAAGAAAAAATCAAGCCAAATCAGAGTATGTGATAATTTCTCAACGGGATCAAACGCCACACTAAAAGACCATCACAATCCTCTCCCTAGCCCCGAAGAGATATTTAATAAATTAAACGGTGTCAAATGTTTTTTCTAAAATTGACTTATCGGATGCATATTTACAAATCCAGGATGAGGAGAACTGTTCCAAACTTCTTTGTATAAATACACATATGTTATATATCGACAAACAACAAACACGCATATATATAAAAATATGAAGTTATATTTTTATTAATGACGATGGACCGTGTAGAATAGGGAACAGAGAATTGAGAGAGCGCGCTTCTAATGGGTTGACGGGAGTGTAGTCTTATCTGTTGTGTCTCTCTTCACCGGCCGATCTCTGTTGCTCCTCTACTACTGGCGAATCCGTGTGACGAGGTCTTTATATAATCTTCCAGAACCGGGACTTTTTCTTCCGGTTTTGCCTCGCCCACGCACGCTCACGTAATTCTCAGAGACACCTGTTCTGTTTGCCTTCTGTAGTTATTTCCGCTGCTGCCGGAAATAAGGTCAAACGACATCCGTTCCTTTCAACGACCGGAAACACCCTCGCTTGCATCAGCCTTCCTCGGGCGGGGCCAGATTGTTATATTACATTCCTCGCCCTCCCATTTTCCAAAATGTTCACCTAAGAACATTTTAAGCGCAACACCCTCACACTCCTCCCCATGCCACACAAGCCCGACAATTGTATAAAACATGTGCACGCCAAAACAACAAAACATGTGCATGCCGAAACAAAAAAAAACAACAAAAAAATATATAGGGGAGCCTACATCGGCAACCCAACAATGTTCGTGTCCATCGTGAAAATTGTTATACCAGCTCGATGTTTCATTGTTCTTTTTTTTTTTTTTTTTGTTTTTTAATATCCATTTTCACAGAATTGGGCAAAGTTCTTAAAAATGTTCATTTTCTTTCTCGACTCTGTCCATAAGCGTAGACGCCTCGATGCACGACCACATGATCATAGGCGGTAACCGCGCCCCAGTTTCTAAACTGACATCGAGTAAATGACCTTTGACCAACACCATGCGTGTTTCTGCTCGAGTTTATTGTTACACATGTAACTTCATTTAATTTAATTTAATTTCAAACATACTATGTTTGAACACAGAAAAATGGCCATTATCTGCAGTACATATCATTCATAGTCTGACCGAGAAATGTTCAATAGAAAATGAAGAAAATTACCCTGATTCCAACGTTAATCCGCATGCAATTTACTTGTGGAGGATTAGAGGTTTCATCTATATTAATTTAGTTTAAAAAAATGGACCCGTGACTCGTAGTTCCTTAGTTTGTACAATGTTTTCCATTCCTTGAACTACCTCCTCTGGATTCGAATCCAAGCATATCTGATTTGTTGACATCTCTCTGTTTAACGCAGAGACATTTGAGTGTTGAACACCCGTTGACCCCGGAGTACTATTCACAACGGATAACTCCCTTTCCTTTCCCGAAGCACTGTTGCTTCTTTCACACTTAAAAATCCGCTTCCTAGCTATTATTCCAAGGATTATCATAACGCCGACTATGCCAGCAATGACTCCTATCGTCAACTTCTTCGGGAGTTCTTCATATCCTTCACTAAATCTTTCCATATCTATCTGTTCCAAGGTATTTACTAGTTTGCGGATAGGAATCTCCTCCATATCGCGCAATTCTACCGGCATGGTGTCCACTGAAAAATTGGGAAATTTCTGCGTAATTGGGGACCAAACCACTGAACTAGAGACGTTTATGGGTGTGAGCTGTAGCTTCCCTACGTTTCTAAATCTTGAGTCACCGTTAACCTGTGCAGCCAACACCATGTGATCATTGTACGCAGTACACCCCTCCTTTATCCGTGTCAATATAAAGTTTTCAGAAATTAATATATCTTCAAAAGATATTTCCCAAGTCACATAAATGAAAATTCACAGAGGATGTTGAATTGATGGGAACCTGCACAAAAGCATAATTCACAAACATAGAAATGTAAATCATTTTGTATTGTACAGTCATTGAAAAGAAATCCAAAAAAAAGAAAACCTAACACTGCACAAACCAAAGAAAACATTGTTATCAACAAGTTAATCCAATTATCCACTTTAAAGAGTAGAAGAAACTTCCTTTACATGATTTTACATTTCACTTACTCAATAAAAGTAAGATTAAATAAGCAACATACCAGTAAACTCACTTCACATATATGGTAAAATATTAACAAAAAAAAATAAATCATTAACTCAGATGTTTTATACTTACAGATAGGTAAATATCTCAACTTTATTCCTCCCGTCAACCCCAACCTATGCGCTCTCCGCTAGGCGTACTACTCTCTGCATGTAGTCCTGCACCCCCTCCGTTCTACCCTTAATGTGTTCGACACCGAACAATCCACATTTCTCAATTCTAGGGTCAGATCGGCAAAAGTATGCTGTTCCATTTTTTTTTTTCCAACTAGACTTATTATAAACAAGAGCAGAGAATACACACACTATCAAATCAAAGAGTCACCTACCTTGGCTGATGTCTATAGTCGTGCGGCTGCTTTTATTTTCGTCTTCTTTTTTCTTTCTATCTGGTAGTTTTAAGTCCGTTGAATTTCAATCGTCGCCGTGGCAACCAGCTCGCATCTAACTGTTTTGTTGTCTCAAAACAGCAAGTCACTAGGCACCAATTATTTGTCTGTTATATATCGACAAACAACAAACACGCATATATATAAAAATATTAAGTTATATTTTTATTAATGACGATGGACCGTGTAGAATAGGGAACAGAGAATTGAGAGAGCGCGCTTCTAATGGGTTGACGGGAGTGTAGTCTTATCTGTTGTGTCTCTCTTCACCGGCCGATCTCTGTTGCTCCTCTACTACTGGCGAATCCGTGTGACGAGGTCTTTATATAATCTTCCAGAACCGGGACTTTTTCTTCCGGTTTTGCCTCGCCCACGCACGCTCACGTAATTCTCAGAGACACCTGTTCTGTTTGCCTCTGTAGTTATTTCCGCTGCTGCCGGAAATAAGGTCAAACGACATCCGTTCCTTTCAACGACCGGAAACACCCTCGCTTGCATCAGCCTTCCTCGGGTGGGGCCAGATTGTTATATTACACATAGGCGTTTGTATAAATTTAATAGACTGGCCTTTGGAGTCAAGGTGGCGCCTGCTATCCGTGTTCCGAGTTACCATTTCCTGATCCCATCACCGGTCCACATCAGAAAGAAAGAAAGAAAGAAAGAAAGAAAGAATTGAAACAATAAGTTAAAAAATTAAAAAGATAATAAATAAATAAATAAATAAATAAATAAAAGAGTAGGCAAGAAAGAAAGGAAGAATAAGGAAAAAACAAAAAAAGAGTGGGGAAAGAAAGAAAGAAAGAAAGAAAGAAAGAGTAGAAAAAGAAAGAAAGAAAAAAGAAAGAAAGAAAAAAGAAAGAAAGCATTGACGGAGTAAGGTAAAAAAATAATTAAAGGGGTAAGATAAGAAATAAAGAACATAGAAATAAAAAAAGACATAGGTATTGTAAGAAAGAAAGAAAGAAAGAAAGAAAGAAAGAAAGAAAGAAAGAAAAGAGTAATTTAAGAGAGAGACAAACAAGCATTTACCATTTCGTGGTCTCATCACCGGTCCTCATCAGTAGTATCACGAGTAAATTGATGTGGTCGAGGTACCAGGAAAGAAATCTCATCAGTTTAGTTGCCGTAAGAATACTTGTAAAAAATGCTTTTTAAAATTTTAAAGATTATGTAAATTTTATGCATTTACCCTAATACATGCTTACCATTTACAGCCATTAATATGTGTTGTGAGGTTGGCTCTAGTATTCAATCTCTCATACCACAAACGAGAGGATTATCCTTATCGAATGTCTGTTTAACGATGCATATTTTCCATGTGTTTTCAAACGTGACACCACTGGCTTTTGATTCTTCTTCTTAGAAACTGTATCTTTAATCATAATTTGACAATTGATGTCGTCAATCATTTTGGATGGATCGTTTCAAATTTAATATTAACACATTACGAAAATCAACCGCGTAATTATAGACATTTTTATTTCAGAATTGCCCGCCGAACTCTTCACAGAGTATTGAATGTTATTTGCAAACCTATGCACGGGATTAGGCAGAAACGTACAGACAATCATTTTTCCCGCTTCCTCGGTAGTTACATTCGGAATGCCTCAAATGTCAGGGTTTAAACAGGCGTTTCTAAACCGGTGCAATCAGGCGCACTAACGCGACATAAAATGTAACCAAGTGCGCCCCAGGTGTTGCCAAGTGAGTGAGTTATTGCATACAAGCGATATAAATATTGGTCATTTTATCGAAAGACAGAGATCCATTCTGAGGATCTAAGTACGCTCGACAGTTTATCAGTTAGTTCAACAACTTCCATCATTTACAAGAGTTAGAATGAGTAAGACCCATGAAAGCTATATGCCCGTATAATTTACAATAGTTAGAGAGTAAGTGAATTATGATAAGTCATATTCTGTAAAAGTTGAAAATTTCTTCTTATTATTCATGTGTCACGTTCCTTCAGAACGTAGCCTACCATGGACTTCCACTTGCTCCTGTCTCTTGTCGCACTTAATATTTTTCCTCTTGGTATCTCTTCAAAACCCCGTTACTCAAGCCTATGAAATATAATACTTTCACGGATTCTGCTCCGATGAACTTAGATCACTGGTGCCCCCTAAATACGAATTTGCACGAGATACTAGATTAGCAACTAGATCCCACCCTTTTACAGTGAAACCGATAAAATGCAACCGCAACTTCTACTCCAACAGTTTCTTTCCTCGCACTTCCCGACTGTGGAATTCCCTTCCACACGATTGCTTCCCCGACGGATACAATCTCCAGGAGTTTAAATGTAAGGTCAATAGACACCTCCTAACACACTAACCTGCTCCCATTCCTCCTGACATTCCCTATGTCTAACATTCATTCCTCCTGACATTCCCTATGTCTAACCACTCCTTCTCTTTACCTTCCCCTATGTAGCCCCATGCGCAATAGTGGCAGTGGAATGCTTTGCTTGGGGTGAGATGATTAAAAAAAAATGTCTCGAACTGCTCTTCCCTGTCTCACTTTCCCGAGAGTATAAAATTCTCCAGACCCTTTTTCGTCATCGCGTGTCCTAGAAACCTCAGCTGTCTCTTCCTGGGGTTAAGTATAAGTTATCTTCTCGTTTGTCTTCTGTCCAACACTTCGTCGTTGTAGAAGTCAAATAACTTACCTTTCAACATGGCGGTCTTCTTTTGTCTCCATGTAGGAAGGTGAACATTCAAGAGTGTGAGACTCACCTTCCTGATGTTTCCAACTAGCGTCCAGTTGGCAGACAAAAATAAACAGAGTTGTGAATGAATACATGTCCCTATGTGGCCCAAAGACAAATGGTGGATATTGTGCTAAATGTACACACTGAAATTATCAGCCGATCACTGCTTACAGAATAGACTTGCCTGTAACAGAATGGAATCTCCCAGGTTATTATTTAAACCATCTACCAATTTGCCCTGGTGTTTTTTTAGTCAGTTAGATCCAACTTCTATTTTAGTTGATTACTGGCTGGTTGTTCTATAAGATCTTTACAGTTGTTGATCACGTGCTCGGTTCTTGCAATCCTCAGCATTCTTCTGTAGAATCACATTTCTGCTGCCTCGAGTCTCTCCTTTATCCTTGAGGAGATCATCCAACATTCACTGCCATACAGAAGAAAAACCGATACCACGTAGTAATATATCACTTTTCTTTTTTGTTTCCAATGAGAGTTTTCTGTCTCTCAGTTTTGTGGTTGGCTTCTGAATTGCGTCTTTGGATCTCAGTGTCGCACTTTCTATTCTCTGTCAGAATGCTTCCCGGCTATTTATATTTGTTTACTTGTTTCATTTCAGTTTTTCCATTTAGAAAGTATAATAAGCTTGAAAACTGTTCCCTTAAAAGTTTATAAACAATAGTCAGAAGGTATGAAAGCCCTAAAGATATAGACTTGTGTGAGAATTTAAAATAGACAGAACGATAACGATAACCTTAAAAGTAGGCTATTTACAACAATTATCTAGCATGATAGCTCTGAAACCTATAGACGTGTATATGAGTCAGTATAAAATACAGAGTATGATAGCTGAACATGACAGGAGGGATATATATATATATATATATATATATATATATATATATATATATATATGGGGATGTTACAGTGGTTCCAACGAGAGAGAAGTGTATTTTTAAATAAAAAGAGATACCGAAAAACTTCTTTTATAAAATATATTGTATTTTAATTTTAGTTTATATTCTGCTACACGTGTTTCTGGTATCGCGACCGTCTTCAGACAAAGAGTGATTGGTAGTCATCGTCTTGTTTGTATGTGGTTGTAGTTTACATCTTATACTCGTGAGGGAATCTTTTTTTGCTTTAAGGGTAATTAAATAATACAGGATGAATCAAATATCGTGCGGAGGAAGGTTTTTATTTTTTGTTTTTTATTTACACACACACACACACATATATATATATATATATATATATACTTCCTATGTAGTGTAGGATTTCGTGTGTGTATCACTGCGTTTGTTCTTGTATGTGGGGTAATTTAAAATAGAGCGCATGATAGATTTGAAATCTGTTCTTTTAGAAGCCTCTTTGCAATAGGTAGAAAGCATAGTAACACAGAAATTAATTGCTTACTCAGTTTTATTAAATTGTATAAATGCATATATTGTATCTTGTTTTAAATTGTATAAATGAGTATATTGATTACTCAGTTTTATTAAATGTTTAATAGAGATCAGTTTTAAAAGCTATTCATTTAGAAATATATTTGTAATAGTTTAAATTAGACAGCATGATAAATTTGAAAGCTGTTCGTATAGCAGTCTATCCTCTATAATAAAAAACACTATATATATATATATATATATATATATATATATATATATATCGAACCTCGCTGCTGTGCTTGAAAAGGACCTCCAATCCGTAGTGGCCTGGGTTAGGAAATGGCTAGTAAATTTCAATGCTTCTAAAACGAAGCTGTTATCAACTAACTACCATAGACAATCGCATCTATCTCCCATTAGCATGGGACAGGCTAGCCTCCCAGAGAGTAAAATACTACGCCTCCTTGGCCTTACACTTTCGGCGGACCTCAAATGGAATGACTATATCGAATCCATTGCCAAATCTGCCGCTATGAAGGTCGGCTCTCTGTACAGGGCCCGGAAGTTTTTCCCACCTGAATCTATTCTGCACATATACAAATCGACCATCCGCCCGTGTATTGAATATTGCTGCCATATCTGGTCGGGTGCCCCTGCTGCTCTCCTTGGGCTTCTTGACAAAATACAAAGGAGGATCTGTAACGTGGTTGATACTGACTTGGCAGACCGGCTGCAACCACTCTCTCACCAGCGTGATGTGGCTTCCCTGTGCCTCTTCTACAAGTACTTTCATGGCTTCTGCTCCGATGAACTTAGAGCACTGGTGCCGCCTAAGCACGAATTTACACGAGATACTAGATTAGCAACTAGGTCCCACCATTTTACAGTTAAACAGATAAGATGTAACCGTAAATTCTACACCAACAGCTTCTTTTCTCGCGCTTCCCACCTGTGGAACTCCCTTCCACAAGTCTGCTTTCCCGGCAGCTACAATCTCCAGGTGTTTAAATGTAGGGTCAATAGGCACCTCCTATCACACTAAATCCCAATTATTCTCAGAAAACTCTCATCTACCCAACCCTCATTCTCGATATCCTTACCCGCCTATCACCCACCCTCTGACATTTCCTATATTTAACCATTCTCGGTATCCCTACCCGCCTAACACCCACCCTCTGACATTTCCTATATTTAACCATCCTTTCTCCACTCTATGTAGCCCCCTGCGCAGTAGTGGCAGTGACATGCCTTGCTCGGGGTGAAACACTTGTATATATATACAAATGCAGATTTTACACTTGGAGAATAGCTATTTCAACAGGTTACTAGAACCCGTATTGTTCAACCCCAGTCACAAGAAATTGTAGAGTACCGGAAATAAAGTTTAATAAAAAAAAATAATAAATAAAAACATAAAGAAGGTTGTTTAAAAAAAATAAGGGTGAAAGGGAAGAATAGTAACACACGTTTTTCAAGAGGGAAGCAGCTTTCACGAGAGGTCAAATGTAGCCGCTAGGAATAAACTTAAGGGTATCAAGTGTCTAAATTTTTATTCTAACCGGTATCCACATAACGATTAAATTAGAAGAGAGGTAATAGTTAATATATATATATATATATATATATATATATATATATATATATATATATATATACTAGCAGTATAGCCCGGCGTTGCCGGGGTGTAATGAAAGCTTTAAAACTAATCCATGGTCCTGGAGGTCAGACTCTTTGAACGTTGGCATGAAAGATTAAAAAGCAATAGTTGTTTTCAGTCAAAGCGAAATATGCTATCCAAGAGTTGAGTGTTGCACGTGAATGGTGTCTTGAATATCAGCAGCTAGAGTGACGTGGCCAGAGATAGGACAAGAGCAGTACAGGTTTGTCAAAAACACTGGAAGAAGGAACGCAATATTTATGCTTAGAATGTCATCAAAAAGAGCAGTACAATCGTAGAAGGATGTGTACCCGTGGTTTTATAGACAATGCAAAGGGGTTCGATAAAGTACGCCATAAAAACAAAAGCTATTCGGCAATATTGACATATTCGGGAAAGAACTTAGAATAATCAAACCAAAAACCGCTTGCATGCGGACAGGAAATTAGTTCAGCATGTATAAAAAACTAGAATGGGGCGTAAGACAAAGGTGTGTTTTCCCTCCGGATTTATTCAAATTATACAAAGTGTCAATTCTGAAAGAAATAGAATTTCTGCCAGGTTTGTCATTGGCGGCAATAATCTTAACAAAGATACGCTGATGACGAAGTGCTGATAGCAGACACGAAAAAGAAACGGCGGGACCTTCTACAGGAGGCAGCGAAAGGAAACAAGAAGAAAGGACTAAACATCAACAAGAAAACTGAATGCCCGATAATCAGTAAAAAGAGGATCCCAAAAGGCCGGGGATACTAAAATCAAACAGGTACAGAAATTTAAGTACCTGGGAAGTGTTCTAACAGAGGACTGAAAATGCGACACTGATATTCGAAGGCGTATTGGCATGGCCAAAATCGCATTCCAAAAGCTTAGTAGATTATTGAAAGGCAGGAAAATTTCGTTGAAAATAAAAAAAAGTTTTGGATTGTTATGTGATATCTGTCCACCTATATGACAATGAATGCTGAACAATCTTCTCAAAGATGAAGAAGAAACTTGAAGCAACAAAAATGTGGTTCTACAGAAGGATGCTGAGAATAACGTGGACCTTACATTTGAGCAACGACAAGACAGTTGCAGTTACTGGGATGCAGAATGAGGAAGGACAGCTTGGAGAATCTGATACTCACAAGGCGGATAGAGAGAAAGAGATACAGAAGAAAATAGCACGTGCTTAGAATGTTATCAAAAAGAGCAGTACAATCGGACACGACAAAATTTATTTCTTATGTAAATCATATGTAAGAAACAATAATAACAATTATATCAATTGTTGGTCTTAAGCAAGTGAGTTGCAGAGTAGGGTTAGGGAGAAATAGCGAGATAAAATTAATTAATAGCTATAACGGACAAAACAATGTGGAGGTCCATCATCGCCTAAGTCCTGAAAAGACACGGCATATATATGAGGAAGAAGAAGAGTGACGTGGACTTTGGTGTCATTTGTCAGTTTTTTCTTGGGACCGGACATTTTAATATTTATACCTTTTTTCCAGAATGACATAATTCTATTTATTTCTCATTGGCTCTAAAATAACATGTGGTATGACTACAACAATGTCCGGCTAGATAGTTTAGAGGTATCTACCTAAATTATGAAGATTAATAATACAAACTTTATTATTTGTATTTTGTTTGCGATTTTTAATGTTTATGAAGCTATTGTATTAGATATTTTATCGGACACGACAAAATTTATTTCTTATGTTATGTAAGATCTTATGTAAGAAACAATAATTTAATATTTCAGGCATGTTTTTTAATGCTTTGTTTAATGCGCATGTCTCCCAGGTCTTATAACTTCGGCATTATTGTTTCTACTTTGCTTAATGCTTGTTCATTCATCTCTTCACTGATATTTGTATCTGGATGGTCGTGTTTTTATGTTTGTTACTGTCGTGAGAATGTTTATCGACATCTAGGTACCTCCACTCAATTGCCGAAAAAAACAGCATGTCAAGATGTTAAAACGGCTCAAACTTAATAAAAACAAAGTTTTTTCATCAAAATGTTTATGCTATTATTAAGAGGAAAGATCAAATTTTGTTGTCATCATATTTAAAAAAATTTAATCCTTTCTAACACGTTCGAAATTTCAATTAAAATTTCCTTTTTTTGTTTCCCGTCAGTGATTCACGCTATGTTTATGTAATGTGACTATTAAGCAAAACGTAATATTATCCAAGTCCTTTTTTGCCGTTTAAAGACACATTAATTTGAAAATTCTTGCAATAATCAACTAATTCTCTGATTTTAATGAAACTTTCAGGATTTACTCACAAATGAAAGAAAAAATATTTGTGCAATTATTATTTTTAGAAAAGCTTTGTAAAAATATTTTTTATATCTGTTACCCCTCCCACTTCATTTAATTGTATAAAACGTCTAGAAATACATTACCCATACAAATCTTTTATTTATTAGTTAAATGCAGGACTCATTGGGTAATGTAAATCATTCAATTTTGTTAATATCAGACCATTTTTCCGAAAATCTGCTCCGAATAGTAAAATAAAAAATGCATTAATACTACGCTATTTTTAATGTAGATAAAGTTTTACTTGATTTTATAAATAATATAATTTTATGATATAATATTTTGAAGAAGAAAAGAAAAGTTCGATGAATAATGAATTTTTATAAGAATTGGTTTCTTTTTTTTTCTTTGATAATTAAAGTTTCAAACATCTTTTTAAATTTCTTCCAGCTACTCAGTGTCTTCGGTTATTAATTAATGAAAAATAGATTTTATTCACAAATCAAAAATTCAAAAGCTTAATATAAATCATTTAGAATTAAAATTTTTAAAAAATTTTTAAAATAATTTCAAATTTTAAACTGCACTTATTCTTTTGCTATGGAAACTTATAAAAGACTTATCTTTAAAAGGTGACATGTCATAAGTAGTGTTCCCCTTACGAAATGTTAACTGGGTTATGTCAACTTTTGATCACCATACTTTAAGATTGATTGACAGGTGCTGTCCTAGTTTACTTGACAGGTCAGCGAGTCAGACCTTTTCGATAAGAAATACTTTTATTCTAAATTTCATGCCATGAACAAGTAATATTTGTTTCAAATCAGATTATTTTAATCTTAAATTTGATAATTTTTCAAAAATAACTAGTGAGAGATGTATATTATATTTTTGCAAGATTTTTAATATCGAAAATTAATTTTTTTTTACAAATGTGTCAATCGCTCAAAAATATGGCCGAAAAATTAAATTCTCAAGGCCCTCTTTTCTCATTGCATATCTCAGAAACCTCATCTGTCTCTTACTTAAGCAGCAGGTGCGTTAAATGCGTCTGCATTTGATTTGTCATACGTATTTGCCTTGTTCTTCTGATATGATGACAAGTTTTGTTCGATTTCTTATGTCAGTTGACATAAGAGAGGGCAACTGACATTGTAATTAAATTCCTGGAGATTTTAGCTGTCAGGGAAGCAAGTATATGGAAGGGAATTTCACAGGCGAGAATTGCGAGAAAAGAAGCTGATAGAGTAGAAGTTGCGGTTATATTTGATCGGTTTCACTGTAAAATGTTGGAACCTAATTGATAGCATATTAGCTCGGGTAAATTCATGCGGAGGGGCACCAGAGAGCAAAGCTCATTGGAGTAGAAGCCGGGAAAGAATTTGATTTTACGTCAGTGAGAAAGAGAGTGGAGTTGAGCTACCAGGTCGAGATCAATTACATTGCAGATTTTCCGTTGGATTTTTTCAAGAGCCTCGAGATGAATAACAGGGGAATCCGCCCAGATGTGACAGTATTATTCCATGCACGGGCGGATGGTAGATTTATACATGTGCAAGATGGATTCAGACGAGAAAAATGTCCTGGCCCTACACAGTGAACATATTTTCCTAGCAGCAGCAGACTTAGCAATGGATTCAATGAAGTCATTCCATTTGAGGTCGGCTGATAGAGTTAGGCCGATGATGCGTAGTGTTTTGCTTTCAGGAAGACTAGCTTGATCCATGCTGATTGTCTATGGTAGTTAAGGATACTAGCTTCGGTTTGGAAGCGTTAAAATGTACGAGCCATTTCTTATCCCAGTCCACCACAGATTGGAGTTTTTTTTTCAAGATCAGCAGCGAGGTTTACTTTGTCAGCCTCGGCAGATTTCTTATCGAGGCGGGAGTAAATGGTGATATCGTCAGCGTAGATTCCTACTTGGGACCTGATTGCATCAGGGAGATCGTTGATGAAGATTAGAAAAAACGTAGGACCTAGAATAGACCCTTGATGGACACTCGAGTTCGTTTGATTGTATCTGGAAGCATGCCCATTCAATACTACCTTCATTACACTATTTGAAAGGAACGACTGGATTAGATCAAACAAGCGTCCAGTTATATCATACCTCTGTAGCTTGCGTAGAAGGCCAGCATGCCAGACTCTGTCAAATGCTTTGGCCATATCTAGGGCAACATCTCTAGCTTAGCCGTTCATTTCGAGAGCCTGGTTTATATACACTGTGATGGTCGTTAGCATATCAGCAGTAGACCTGAAACGGAGACCATCCTTTTTATCAAAGAGATCGTGGACTGTGAGATGTTGTATTTCAGCATTGATAATAGCCTCGTACACATTGCCAAAAATCGGTAGGAGGCTGATAGGATAATAATTAAAGTTTTTGAGGGTTCTCCAGAATTCTTAAATACAGTAACCACGAAGAAGGACTTCAAGCAGTCAGGAAAGCAAGAAGCAGAGAAACAGTGGTTATAGAGTCTGAAGAGGACAGATGGGAGTTCAGGGGCACATTTCTTCAGAATAATTATTTGGATTCATCACATCCACTCTCCTTATGGGGGTCAGGCTTTGAAATTATATTAGAGACCTGCGAGTGTGGGTAATGTAAATGTCACTCAGTTGAGCTTCAATTCTAGGTGGGAAATCAGGAGCGGATACCCCAGACAAATCAATTGTTAAGTTGGTGGAGAATCTGAGAGCCAAACATTCGATCTTGTTCGCTGAAGATGTGAGGACCTTACATTTATTGATTGAAGTGGGGATTGAGGGTTTGTTGTGTAACACCTTTTTAAAAAGCCGTCAGTAGTCTTTGGACCCTAACTTGCGGGATGCTATACGCTGCTTCATTCTTTTAGCAAACAACAGCTTAGAATCGTTTAGGATCCTCTTGCACTCATTACGAGGAGAAGGAAAAAGACGCCTATTATGGTCAGACGCATGGCTCTGATAAAGCCGGAAGAAGTGGTTTCTCTGGGCAATAGCGGCCAAGCAAGCAGGGGAGAACAAGAGGGACGAATGAGATTTAAGTCATTACTTTCTGGCTGGGATGAAAGCATCAATACCAGCTTTAAACCAAGAGGTGACACTCTTCAACGGGAAGACTAAAATCTTTTCTCCAAGAGACGTTACATTCCCAGTCAGATCTTTGGTAGCAATAAGATAATCTGCTGATCGAGGAGAGGGGAAGTGAAAGAAGATATTAACGGAAATCACAACATGATCAGAGTTGCCAAGAGAGCAAATCTGTGAGGCTTGGCAAGAGTCAAGGATAGAAGTGAAACAGAGATCTAGCAGAGAGTTAGTTCCACTAGGATTATTAGAGAAACGTATAGAGAAATCCACCACTGTGTAAGAGAGTGAGTGATCAGAAAGTTCGTGGTATGGAACACCAGCAGGATCTGTGACAGAGTTTTCAACCACTTGGCCTGGTGGGTATTAAATCTCGAAACACATATATGTGAGCAAAGGGATGATAGAAAATGGCCTTATCTAT